>CAWUFW010012249.1:267500-554818 GCA_963921515.1 Calotriton arnoldi
GAGGCGCAGGGGAAGCCTCCCCGGGCCCACGGGACCCTGTCCTGGGCACCCTGCCACGCGGCAGGACCGAGGACAGAGCCCGGGGTGGGGAGGCCGCCCTCCCCAGGGCCCTCAGGGGCCCCGGCTGGAGATCCTGAACCCAGCCAAGCAAAGGGATGGTCCCCGGGCACAACGGAACCCCGTCCCCGTCCCTTGGCAGAGCGGCAGGCCATGGGACGGGGCCCAGGGCTGGAGCACCCGACCCGGGGCCCGGAGGGGCCCCTGGACCCAGCTGGGGCTACCGGGCCCAGAGGCGCAGGGGAAGCCTCCCCGGGCCCACGGGACCCCGTCCCGGGCACCCTGCCACACGGCAGGACCAAGGACGGAGCCCAGGGTGGGGAGGCCACCCTCCCCGGGACCCTCAGGGTCCCCGGACGGAGCTCCTGAACCCAGCCAAGCAAGGGGAGGGTCCCCGGGCACAACGGAACCCCGTCCCGGGGCTTTGGCAGAGCAGCAGGCCAGGGGACGCGGCCCAGGGCCGGAGCACCTGACCCGGGGCACGGAGGGGCCCCTGGACCCAGCTGGGGCTACCGGGCCCAGAGGCGCAGGGGAAGCCTCCCCGGGCCCACGGGACCCCGTCCCGGGCACCCTGCCACACGGCAGGACCAAGGACGGAGCCCAGGGTGGGGAGGCCACCCTCCCCGGGACCCTCAGGGGCCCCGGACGGAGCTCCTGAACCCAGCCAAGCAAGGGGAGGCACCCCAGGCACGACGGAACCCCGTCCCGGGCTTTTGGCAGGGCAGCAGGCTGGGGGACGGGGCCCAGGACTGGAACACCCGAGCCCCTGGAGCCAGCCCAACAGGGAGAGGCTCCCCGGGCCCGCCGGACCCCATCCAGGGCAGCCTGCCACGCGGCAGGCCCAGGGACGGACCCAGGGCTGGGGCGGCATCCTGGCCCGTCCAACTGCTGGCTGAGGACCGCTAGGCCGAGAGGGGTCCCAGAGTACCTTGTCCCTAGTAATCCAGAGGAAGGCTACCCCCCTTTCTGGTAACCTGTGCGCACCGCAAGACTGAGGGGACCCTATGCGCGGACGCGCCCGACCTCCTGGAGCCCTCGCTGGTATCGGGAAGGCAAATGAGCCCTCATCGGGAATTCCAGGGCGGCCCGGCCATCTGGTCGCCCCATTGGAAAGCATTGCGCGCGACCAGATGGCCGAGAGGAAAACGCTACCTGATGGCCAGGCCCGTGGGGAGGCCACCCTCCCCGGGACCCTCAGGGGCCCCGGACGGAGCTCCTGAACCCAGCCAAGCAAGGGGAGGGTCCCAGGGCACAACGGAACCCAGTCCTGGGGCTTTGGCAGAGCAGCAGGCCAGGGTACGCGGCCCAGGGCCGGAGCACCTGACCCGGGGCCCGACAGGGCCCCTGGACCCAGCCGGGGCTCCCAGGCCCAGAGGCGCAGGGGAAGCCTCCCCGGGCCCACGGGACCCTGTCCCGGGCACCCTGCCACGTGGCAGGACCGAGGACGGAGCCCGGGGTGGGGAGGCCGCCCTCCCCAGGGCCCTCAGGGGCCCTGGCTGGAGATCCTGAACCCAGCCAAGCAAGGGGAGGGTCCCCGGGCACAACGGAACCCCGTCCCTTGGCAGAGCGGCAGGCCGGGAGACGGGGCCCAGGGCTGGAGTACCCGACCCGGGGCCCGGAGGGGCCCCTGGACCCAGCCGGGGCTACCAGGCGCAGGGGAAGCCTCCCCGGGCCCACGGGACCCCGTCCCGGGCACCCTGCCACGCAGCAGGACCGAGGATGGAGCCCAGGGTGGGAAGGCCACCCTCCCCGGGACTCTCAGGGGCCCAAGACGGAGCTCCTGAACCCAGCCAAGCGAGGGGGGGCTCCCCGGGCATGACGGAACCCCTTCTCGGACCTTTGGCATAGCGGCAGGCCATGGGACGGGGCCCAGGGCTGGAGCACCCGACCCGGGGCCCGGAGGGGCCCCTGGACCCAGCCGGGGCTCCCAGGTGCAGGGGAAGCCTCCCCGGGCCCACGGGACCCTGTCCCGGGCACCCTGCCACGTGGCAGGACCGAGGACAGAGCCCGGGGTGGGGAGGCCGCCCTCCCCAGGGCCCTCATGGCTCCCGGCCGGAGATCCTGAACCCAGCCAAGCAAGGGGAGGGTCCCCGGGCACAACGGAACCCTGTCCCCATCCCTTGGCAGAGCAGCAGGCCAAGGGATGGGGCCCAGGGCCGGAGCACCCGATACGGGGCCCGACAGGGCCCCTGGACCCAGCCGGGGCTCCCAAGCCCAGAGGCGCAGGGGAAGCCTCCCCGGGCCCACGGGACCCTGTCCCGGGCACCCTGCCATGCGGCAGGACCGAGGACAGAGCCCGGGGTGGGGAGGCCGCCCTCTCCAGGGCCCTCAGGGGCCCCGGCTGGAGATCCTGAACCCAGCCAAGCAAGGGGAGGGTCCCCGGGCACATCAAAACCCCATTCCTGGCCTTTGGCAGTGCAGCAGGGTGGGGGACAGGGCCCAGGGCCGGAGCACCCGACCCGGGGCCCGACGGGGCCCCTGGACCCAGCCGGGGCTCCCAGGCCCAGAGGCGCAGGGGAAGCCTCCTCGGGCCCACCGGACCCCATCCCGTGCACCATGCCATGCGGCAGGACCAAGGATGGAGCTCCAGGGTGGGGAGGACGCCCTCCCCAGGGCCCCTGGGAGCCGCTGAACCCAGCCGAGCAGGGGGAGGCTCCCCAGGCCCGCGGGACCTCGTTCAGGCATCCTGCCACTCAGCAGGACCGAGGACAGACCCTGGGGTGGGGAGGCCGCACTCCCCGGGGCCCCTGGACCCAGCCCAGCAGGGGGAGGCTCCCCGGGCCTGCCGGACCCCATCCAGGGCAGCCTGCCACGCGGCAGGCCCAGGGACGGACCCAGGGCTGGGGCGGCATCCTGGCCCGCCCAGCTGCCGGCTGAGGACCACTAGGCCGAGAGGGGTCCCAGAGTACCCTGTCCCTAGTAATCCGGAGGAAGGCTATTCCGCTTTCTGGGAATCCGTGCGCACCGCGAGGCTCAGGGGACCCAGGGCACGAACGTGCCCGACCTCCTGGAGCCCTGGCTGGGATCCGGAAGGCAAATGATCCCTCATCTGGACTTCCAGGGCGGCCCGGCCATCTGGCTGCCCCATTGGAAAGCATTGCGTGTGACCAGATAGCCGAGGGGAGAGGTGCGACCAGATGGCCGGGACCGAAAGGACTGCCATCTGCCCGCCCCGAGCTGAGCCATAGTGGTAGGGCTCCCGCCTGCCCTTGCAGGTTTCCGGGGCTCTGCACCAGGGACCCTTGTCCCGGGCAGATGGACACTTGGCAGGCAGCAGGACGGGGGCTCCCAAACCCCAGGCCCTGAGCGAAACGCAGTCCCCGGGGCCGGTCCCTGCTTCTCAACCCAGCCAGGCCGGGGAGATCGGGGAGCCTGCCCAGGCACGAGGGACCCCTGGAGATCGGGGAGCCTGCCCAGGCACGAGGGACCCCTGTCCCGGGCACACGGACCCTCAGGACGTGCGCTCGTTTTCCACACATTTTTTCCAAAATTCTGCGTAGTGGCGCTACGCCAACTACGCCCAGCCCTACCCCTGTCCCGGGCACATGGACCCTCAGGATGTGCGCTCGTTTTCCACACATTGTTTTCCAAAATTTTGCGTAGTGGCGCTACGCCAACTACGCCCAGCCCTATTCCAGACAACCCTTTTGGTGATTTTAGTGGTCTTAGACAACCTTAGAAAGCTCTCTAAGTGGTAGCTGTGGAGAGCAGCCTTCAAGCTTAGTCCAGAAGGAGTGAAAAGCAACTTGTTTCACCAGAACATAATCTTATAGGTATAGATTAAGTGAAAAAGAACCACACAGTGTATTTATAAAAATATGTATTTATTATAAGACACTCACTAACACATACAGATATCTCCTAGCCGGAGATATACACAATGCACACAATACTTTACAATAGAAACAGGTAAGTAGCACAGAATACACAGTGGTCACCAGGGGGAGACCAAACCATATACTAAAATAGTGGTATGCAAACCACTACTCGAGTCAACACTATACCCAGAAGACGTAGAAGTGCTGGGGACCCAAGGAACCACCCAAGGTAAATATCCAGGAGCCCCACGGAGGCCGTGTGTAGAGTGTTTCCGGTCCAGGGAGGACCTGGCCTGGCAGTTCGGTCTGGACTGTTCCCATGGGGCACAGGGTCAAGACTGATTTGCATATGGCTGGGTCCAAACTGGGGTGGCGTAGTGGGCAAAAGAACGATGGATTTAACCCAGATCTTTTGACTGGGGGAGAATGTTTGCATTGTCAGCATTCCGTCCATCATTTGTTTGCTGTAACACTTTTCGCCCTAAGTGGGATGGGTATGCCCAGACGTGGCTCCCTTGCTCACTGTGCCACTGGATTCAAGCTAGCCTGGTTGAAGAAGGGTGACATACCCTGAAACCGGTCCCAGGATGCTTGTTTCCGGTCCAGGGAGGACCTGGCCTGGCAGTTCGGTCTGGACTGTTCCCATGGGGCACAGGGTCAACACTGATTTGCATATGGCTGGGTCCAAACTGGGGTGGCGTAGTGGGCAAAAGAACAATGGATTTAACCCAGATCTTTTGACTGGGGGAGAATGTTTGCATTGTCAGCATTCCGTCCATCATTTGTTTGCTGTAACACTTTTCGCCCTAAGTGGGATGGGTATGCCCAGACGTGGGTCCCTTGCTCACTGTGCCACTGGATTCAAGCTAGCCTGGCTGAAGAAGGGTGACATACCCTGAACCCGGTCCCAGGATGCTTGTTTCTGGTCCAGGGAGGACCTGGCCTGGCAGTTCGGTCTGGACTGTTCCCACGGGGCACAGGGTCAAGACTGATTTGCATCTGGCTGGGTCCAAACTGGGGTGGCGTAGTGGGCAAAAGAACGATGGATTTAACCCAGATCTTTTGACTGGGGGAGAATGTTTGCATTGTCAGCATTCCGTCCATCATTTGTTTGCTGTAACACTTTTCGCCCTAAGTGGGATGGGTATGCCCAGACATGGGTCCCTTGCTCACTGTGCCACTGGATTCAAGCTAGCCTGGCTGAAGAAGGGTGACATACCCTGAAACCGGTCCCAGGATGCTTGTTTCAGGTCCAGGAGGACCTGGCCTGGCAGTTCGGTCTGGACTGTTCCCATGGGGCACAGGGTCAAGACTGATTTGCATATGGCTGGGTCCAAACTGGGGTGGCGTAGTGGGCAAAAGAACGATGGATTTAACCCAGATCTTTTGACTGGGGGAGAATGTTTGCATTGTCAGCATTCCGTCCATCATTTGTTTGCTGTAACACTTTTCGCCCTAAGTGGGATGGGTATGCCCAGACGCGGGTCCCTTGCTCACTGTGCCACTGGATTCAAGCTAGCCTGGCTGAAGAAGGGTGACATACCCTGAAACCGGTCCCAGGATGCTTGTTTCCGGTCCAGGGAGGACCTGGCCTGGCAGTTCGGTCTGGACTGTTCCCATGGGGCACAGGCTCAAGACTGATTTGCATTTGGCTGGGTCCAAACTGGGGTGGCGTAGTGGGCAAAAGAACGATGGATTTAACCCAGATCTTTTGACTGGGGGAGAATGTTTGCATTGTCAGCATTCCGTCCATCATTTGTTTGCTATAACACTTTTCGCCCTAAGTGGGGATGGGTATGCCCAGACGTGGGTCCCTTGCTCACTGTGCCACTGGATTCAAGCTAGCCTGGCTGAAGAAGGGTGACATACCCTGAAACCGGTCCCAGGATGCTTGTTTCTGGTCTAGGGAGGACCTGGCCTGGCAGTTCGGTCCGGACTGTTCCCATGGGGCACAGGGTCAAGACTGATTTGCATATGGCTGGGTCCAAACTGGGGTGGCGTAGTGGGCAAAAGAACGATGGATTTAACCCAGATCTTTTGACTGGGGTAGAATCTTTGCATTGTCAGCATTCCGTCCATCATTTGTTTGCTGTAACACTTTTCGCCGTAAGTGGGATGGGTATGCCCAGACGTGGGTCCCTTACTCACTGTGCCACTGGATTCAAGCTAGCCTTGCTGAAGAATGGTGACATACTCTGAACCCGGTCCCAGGATGCTTGTTTCCGGTCCAGGGAGGACCTGGCCTGGCAGTTCGGTCTGGACTGTTCCCATGGGGCACAGGGTCAAGACTGATTTGCATATGGCTGGGTCCAAACTGGGGTGGCGTAGTGGGCAAAAGAACAATGGATTTAACCCAGATCTTTTGACTGGGGGAGAATGTTTGCATTGTCAGCATTCCGTCCATCATTTGTTTGCTGTAACACTTTTCGACCTAAGTGGGATGGGTATGCCCAGACGTGGGGCCCTTGTTCACTGTGCCACTGGATTCAAGCTAGCCTGGCTGAAGAAGGGTGACATACCCTGAAACCGGTCCCAGGATGCTTGTTTCTGGTCCAAGGAGGACCTGGCCTGGCAGTTCGGTCTGGACTGTTCCCATGGGGCACAGGGTCAAGACTGATTTGCATATGGCTGGGTCCAAACTGGGGTGGCGTAGTGGGCAAAAGAACGATGGATTTAACCCAGATCTTTTGACTGGGGGAGAATGTTTGCATTGTCAGCATTCCGTCCATCATTTGTTTGCTGTAACACTTTTCGCCCTAAGTGGGATGGGTATGCCCAGACGTGGGTCCCTTGCTCACTGTGCCACTGGATTCAAGCTAGCCTGGCTGAAGAAGGGTGACATACCCTGAAACCGGTCCCAGGATGCTTGTTTCCGGTCCAGGGAGGACCTGGCCTGGCAGTTCGGTCTGGACTGTTCCCATGGGGCACAGGGTCAAGACTGATTTGCATATGGCTGGGTCCAAACTGGGGTGGCGTAGGGGGCAAAAGAACGATGGATTTAACCCAGATCTTTTGACTGGGGGAGAATGTTTGCATTGTCAGCATTCCGTCCATCATTTGTTTGCTGTAACACTTTTCGCCCTAAGTGGGATGGGTATGCCCAGACGTGGGACCCTTGCTCACTGTGCCACTGGATTCAAGCTAGCCTGGCTGAAGAAGGGTGACATACCCTGAAACCGGTCCCAGGATGCTTGTTTCCGGTCCAGGGAGGACCTGGCCTGGCAGTTCGGTCTGGACTGTTCCCATGGGGCACAGGGTCAAGACTGATTTGCATATGGCTGGGTCCAAACTGGGGTGGCGTAGTGGGCAAAAGAACGATGGATTTAACCCAGATCTTTTGACTGGGGGAGAATGTTTGCATTGTCAGCATTCCGTCCATCATTTGTTTGCTGTAACACTTTTCGCCCTAAGTGGGATGGGTATGCCCAGACGTGGGTCCCTTGCTCACTGTGCCACTGGATTCAAGCTAGCCTGGCTGAAGAAGGGTGACATACCCTGAAACCGGTCCCAGGATGCTTGTTTCCGGACCAGGGAGGACCTGGCCTGGTAGTTCGGTCTGGACTGTTCCCATGGGGCACAGGGTCAAGACTGATTTGCATATGGCTGGGTCCAAACTGGGGTGGCGTAGTGGGCAAAAGAACGATGGGTTTAACCCAGATCTTTTGACTGGGGGAGAATGTTTGCATTGTCAGCATTCCATCCATCATTTGTTTGCTATAACACTTTTCGCCCTAAGTGGGATGGGTATGCCCAGACGTGGGTCCCATGCTCACTGTGCCACTGGATTCAAGCTAGCCTGGCTGAAGAAGGGTGACATACCCTGAAACCGGTCCCATGATGCTTGTTTCTGGTCTAGGGAGGACCTGGCCTGGCAGTTTGGTCTGGACTGTTCCCATGGGGCACAGGGTCAAGACTGATTTGCATATGGCTGGGTCCAAACTGGGGTGGCGTAGTGGGCAAAAGAACGATGGATTTAACCCAGATCTTTTGACTGGGGGAGAATGTTTGCATTGTCAGCATTCCGTCCATCATTTGTTTGCTGTAACACTTTTCGCCCTAAGTGGGATGGGTATGCCCAGACGTGGGTCCCTTGCTCACTGTGCCACTGGATTCAAGCTAGCCTGGCTGAAGAAGGGTGACATACCCTGAAACCGGTCCCAGGATGCTTGTTTCCGGTCCAGGGAGGACCTGGCCTGGTAGTTCGGTCTGGACTGTTCCCATGGGGCACAGGGTCAAGATGATTTGCATATGGCTGGGTCCAAACTGGGGTGGCGTAGTGGGCAAAAGAACGATGGGTTTAACCCAGATCTTTTGACTGGGGGAGAATGTTTGCATTGTCAGCATTCCATCCATCATTTGTTTGCTATAACACTTTTCGCCCTAAGTGGGATGGGTATGCCCAGACGTGTGTCCCATGCTCACTGTGCCACTGGATTCAAGCTAGCCTGGCTGAAGAAGGGTGACATACTCTGAAACCGGTCCCATGATGCTTGTTTCTGGTCTAGGGAGGACCTGGCCTGGCAGTTTGGTCTGGACTGTTCCCATGGGGCACAGGGTCAAGACTGATTTGCATATGGCTGGGTCCAAACTGGGGTGGCGTAGTGGGCAAAAGAACGATGGATTTAACCCAGATCTTTTGACTGGGGGAGAATGTTTGCATTGTCAGCATTCCGTCCTTCATTTGTTTGCTGTAACACTTTTCGCCCTAAGTGGGATGGGTATGCCCAGAAGTGGGTCCCTTGCTCACTGTGCCACTGGATTCAAGCTAGCCTGGCTGAAGAAGGGTGACATACCCTGAAACCGGTCCCAGGATGCTTGTTTCCGGTCCAGGGAGGACCTGGCCTGGCAGTTCGGTCTGGACTGTTCCCATGGGGCACAGGGTCAAGACTGATTTGCATATGGCTGGGTCCAAACTGGGGTGGCGTAGTGGGCAAAAGAACGATGGATTTAACCCAGATCTTTTGACTGGGGGAGAATGTTTGCATTGTCAGCATTCCGTCCATCATTTGTTTGCTGTAACACTTTTCGCCCTAAGTGGGATGGGTATGCCCAGACGTGGGTCCCTTCCTCACTGTGCCACTGGATTCAAGCTAGCCTGGCTGAAGAAGGGTGATATACCCTGAAACCGGTCCCAGGATGCTTGTTTCCGGTCCAGGGAGGACCTGGCCTGGCAGTTCGGTCTGGACTGTTCCCATGGGGCACAGGGTCAAGACTGATTTGCATATGGCTGGGTCCAAACTGGGGTGGCGTAGTGGGCAAAAGAACGATGGATTTAACCCAGATCTTTTGACTGGGGGAGAATGTTTGCATTGTCAGCATTCCGTCCTTCATTTGTTTGCTGTAACACTTATGCAAGTGGGCACCCTGCACTATTCCAGACAACCCTTTTGGTGATTTTAGTGGTCTTAGACAACCTTAGAAAGCTCTCTAAGTGGTAGCTGTGGAGAGCAGCCTTCAAGCTTAGTCCAGAAGGAGTGAAAAGCAACTTGTTTCACCAGAACATAATCTTATAGGTATAGATTAAGTGAAAAAGAACCACACATTGTATTTATAAAAATATGTATTTATTATAAGACACTCACTAACACATACAGATATCTCCTAGCTGGAGATATACACAATGCACACAATACTTTACAATAGAAACAGGTAAGTAGCACAGAATACACAGTGGTCACCAGGGGGAGACCAAACCATATACTAAAATAGTGGTATGCGAACCACTACTCGAGTCAAGACTATACCCAGAAGACGTAGAAGTGCTGGGGACCCAAGAAACCACCCAAGGTAAATATCCAGGAGCCCCACGGAGGCCGTGTGTAGAGTGGGAACACGACCGCGGGATCAATGCAAGTCAATGGGTAAGTCACGGTTGCAATTTTAAAAAAGAAGGACCCTTCCCAGTGCACCCTGAATAAACCCCTTGAAAGACAGAAGGTTGGAGAGCCACCCCACCCGTGGATACCTTAGGAACCAGGATACCTGCACCAAGGAAGCCTGGTGCATAGGTGTGAAGTGGCGTCAGAAACTGCCGTCGAACCCAATTGAGGACTTTAGGAAGATAGCAAACACAAGGAGATGATGGACGGAGTGCTGAAACCTTTCAAACACTCACCCCCAGTCGCAGATCTGGGTTGAATCCATCATCATTCTTTAGCTCACTTTGCCACCCCAGTTCAGACACAGCTATATGCAAATCAGTCTTGACCCTGTGCCTCATGGGAACAGTCCAGCCCGAACTGCCAAGCCATGTCTTCCTGGACCGGAAACAAGCATCCTGGGACCGGTTTCGGGCTAACAGCCCTCATCAGCCAGGCTAGCTTGAATCCAGTGGCAAAGTGAGCAAGGGACCCACGTCTGGGCATACCCTGCCAACTTAGGGCGAACAAAGCAAACACAAGGGAGATGATGGACGGAGTGCTGAAACTTTTCAAACACTCACCCCCAGTCACAGATCTGGGTTGAATCCATCATCATTCTTTAGCTCACTTTGCCACCCCAGTTCAGACACAGCTATATGCAAATCAGTCTTGACCCTGTGCCTCATGGGAACAGTCCAGCCCGAACTGCCAAGCCATGTCTTCCCTGGACCAGAAACAAGCATCCTGGGACCGGTTTCAGGCTAACAGCCCTCATCAGCCAGGCTAGCTTGAATCCAGTGGCAAAGTGAGCAAGGGACCCACGTCTGGGCATTCCCGGCCAACTTAGGGCGAACAAAGCAAACACAAGGAGATGATGGACGGAGTGCTGAAACTTTTCAAACACTCACCCCCAGTCACAGATCTGGGTTGAATCCATCATCATTCTTTAGCTCACTTTGCCACCCCAGTTCAGACACAGCTATATGCAAATCAGTCTTGACCCTGTGCCTCATGGGAACAGTCCAGCCCGAACTGCCAAGCCATGTCTTCCCTGGACCGGAAACAAGCATCCTGGGACCGGTTTCGGGCTAACAGCCCTCATCAGCCAGGCTAGCTTGAATCCAGTGGCAAAGTGAGCAAGGGACCCACGTCTGGGCATACCCTGCCAACTTAGGGCGAACAAAGCAAACACAAGGAGATGATGGACGGAGTGCTGAAACTTTTCAAACACTCACCCCCAGTCACAGATCTGGGTTGAATCCATCATCATTCTTTAGCTCACTTTGCCACCCCAGTTCAGACACAGCTATATGCAAATCAGTCTTGACCCTGTGCCTCATGGGAACAGTCCAGCCCGAACTGCCAAGCCATGTCTTCCCTGGACCGGAAACAAGCATCCTGGGACCGGTTTCAGGCTAACAGCCCTCATCAGCCAGGCTAGCTTGAATCCAGTGGCAAAGTGAGCAAGGGACCCACGTCTGGGCATACCCTGCCAACTTAGGGCGAACAAAGCAAACACAAGGAGATGATGGACGGAGTGCTGAAACTTTTCAAACACTCACCCCCAGTCACAGATCTGGGTTGAATCCATCATCATTCTTTAGCTCACTTTGCCACCCCAGTTAGGAAGATGCCACTGCTGGGGAACGTGAAAGTGTCCGGTGGAACCCAAATGTGGAATCAAGATGTGAAGAACCTGCAAGCAGAGGAGACAGAGTCTATGCCACTCAGGAGTGACCTGGAAGCACGGAAGATGAATGCCCACAGATGCCGGGTGTTGCAGGAGAGCTGATGGTGACCTTGAAACTGCAGCAGTGTGGACCAGGCGACGCTGTGGAAGACCAGGAGCCGTACACGAGCTGTCCCACGTCGGAGTTCGAGAGTTGAGGGGTCGTTGTTTGGCGGGAGCACCAACAAGCCTTGGCAACTGCAACCAACGAAGGAATAGAAAAAAAGGTGCAATGTCGGGACTAACAAGGTCCAAGAGTCTCACCACAAGCAGGGGAGTCAGGGCAGGCCCAAACAATTAGGGGGGGCCCAAAAGAGTTAAAAGGTGACCCTTGACAGGACCCACAGGCCAGAGGCACTGGAGTCACAGAGGACCTCACCAGCTCACCATAGGCCTGGGCGTAGTTCGCGGAGTTTGGCTACGCAGAACTCCACGAAGTTACAAAAAAACTCAGCGAAGTTCCACGAGTGGCGGAGTGCAGTGCGAACTGCAGTTTGTGCTGGTATTCCTGCCGCTCGGGTAGAAATTATACCCGAGCGGCAGCTCGTGCTTGCGAACTTACCGTTCGAGCTCGCGAACTTACCGTTCGTGCTTGTGAACTTACGGTTCGCGATCGCGAGCGGGGAAAAACTCTGCTGCACATCGCGAAGCAGAGTTTTCTGCACTCCGCGAGTTCCGCGGAGTGCGGAATGCAGAAAACTCCGCAAACGGAGTGAAGTTCACCGCCCAGGCCTACTCACCAATGATGCAGGCCCACGGTGCAAGTGATGCGGTGATGACAACGATCTCAGTCACTGGAGGTGCTGGAGTTTGGGGCTACTTGGAGCCCAAAGATCTTGATGGAAGAAAGCCAACAAACTTTGCAACGGCAAGTCGGCGCGGTGCACAGGGATTCGGCTCCTGTGGCTCCGACGAGGGATACTGTTCTAAAACTTGGTGAGAGGACAGGGCAGGTCTCGAGGGATGTGAAGAACTACTACCTGTGTTGCTGAGCCGTTCGGAGTCCGCGGGAGCCCAGGATCAGCAGACCGGTCAGCTTAGTTGCAGTGCTTGCAGATGCAGGGAAATGACTCCTTCACTTCAAGGGAGATTCCTTCAGGTGTCTTGGATGCCCATAGGCCTTGTAAGGTTTCCTGTATGGAACACAGGCATGGACGTTGCAGCATACGAGCTGGGCAAAGTTATCAGGAGCAGCAGAAGTCTTCCCGGTTGCAGCCTTGATGCCCAGGGCGAAGTCCAGAGTGCCCAGATGGTCGAAGTTGAAGTGGTGTCTGAATTGGATCATGTCCCACGACGAATCTAGGGACCCACCCTCAGGTAAGCCCTTAAATACCCTAGGGAATGGGTTGGGATGATTCCAGGGGTCCCTCCCTAAGGAGGGGCGGGACTAGGGGGAGGATACTCCCCTGTCCTTTGTTCAGTTTTATGCCAGAGCGGGTGCCAAAGGCTCCCTGAACTGGTTTGAACTGGACTATGCATGGAGGGCACCAAATGTGCCCTGCACGCAGACTATGTGTCGCTGGCAAGCGCTCACACCCGGACCCAATATGCTAAACCCTGTCTGGGAGGTGGTCACACCTCCCTGTGACAGGATGCCTATTGTTCTGCCTTCCCCTGCTCGAGCTTAGCTCAGCAGCAGGAGGGCAGAATCGTGTCTCTGGTCGGCAGCAGCCATGTTGTGCTGTCTGGGTCTAGAAGACTGGTACTGGGAGCACTGAGGACCTAAGGGAGGGCCTTTAGAGTGCTTGGAATCATACCCTCACACCGTTTATGGTGTTACAGTATGATTCCAACATGTTTGATTCCAAACACGATAGGGTTCATTCGTTGTAGCCAGTTTCGAGATGGTCATCACATAATGTCGCGGTGCCCCTCTATATGTTATATGGCTGTCTCACTTACAACCCGGGAGAATGGACTCTGAAGACTGTAGGGGTGTCCTGCTCATGCAGGGGCACCCTCACACTTAGAATCGAGCATTCAGGATTGGAAAGTCCTGCTGTAGGGGTGACTTATAGGTTTTAAGTGCAGTGACCCTAGATATAAGGAACCTATGTCTATCGTAAGTGGTGTTAGCACCAGCTTACACAGGCTGCAATGGCAGGCCTGTAGTGACAGTTTGAATGGTCTCCCATAGGTGGCATAATACATGCTTCAGCCTATGGGGGACCCCTCGGGTAACTATGTCCTGGGTACCGTAGTACCATATACTAGGGACTTATAAGGATACCCCAGTATCTAATCTGGGATGTACCTAAGTACTGACCATAACAATTTAGGGGACAAAGCAGAGAGACTGGGGTCCTGATTAGGAGGATCCCAGTCAGACTAGTCAAAAACAGCATTACATCAAGCAAAAAGTGGGGATAACCACAGAAGAAGATCCTACTTTCCTACACAAGCCCCCGCCAACCAAATGTAAGGAGATGAGACTAACCCCTTGCCCAGTTGAGTCTTCATTTTCTAAGTTGAAAAATCTGGAGAGTCCATTTGTATTTGCATGGTTACTCCCAGGTCTATGTTCCACTGTTATAGTCCATCCCCTGTAGGGAAATGGGCCACCTCAAAAGTTTGGGATTTTCACCCTTCATCTGTTTAAGCCATAAGAGGGGCTTGTGGTCTGTCTGAACAATGAAGTGAGTGCCAAACAGGTATGGCCTCAGCTTCTTCAGGGCCCAGACCACAGCAAAGGCTTCCCTCTCAATGGCTGACCAACGTTTCTCCCTGGGGGTCAACCTTCTGTTGATGAAAGCTACTGGTTGATCCTGGCCCTCTGTATTAAGGTGTGATAACACAGCCCCTACCCCTTTCTCAGATGCATCTGTCTGGACAATAAAAGTTTGGAGTAGTCAGGACTTTGCAGGATGGGAGCAGTGCACATGGCCTGCTTTAAGTCATCAAATGCCTTTTGACAGCTTACTGTCCACTGTACTGTCTTGGGCATTATTTTTGATGTCAGATCATTCAGGGAAGTCACAATGGACCCATATCCCTTCACAAATCTTCTGTAGTACCCAGTCAGGCCCAAAAAAGATCTGACCTGAGTCTGGGAAGTGGGAGCAACCCAGTCCACAATGGTCTTGATTTTACTCTCCAATGGTTGAACTTGGCCTCCACCTACCAGGTGGCCCAAGTACACAACCCTGCTCTGCCCTATCTGGCACTTAATGACCTTTTTAGTGAGGCCTGCCTTTTGGAAGGCCTCCAGAACATTTCTGAGGTGGACCAGGTGATCCTACCAGGTGGAACTAAAGACAGCCATATCATCTAGATATGCTGCACAATAAGCTTCCAGACCTGTTAGGACTTTATTCACCAGCCTCTGAAATGTAGCAGGTGCATTCTTCAGACCACAGGGCATCACAATAAATTGATAATGCCCACTAGGGGTTGAGAATGCTGTTTTTGGCTTGCCATCCTCAGCTAGTCTGCTTTGCCAGTAGCCAGAAGTCAAGTCAAAGGTGCTCAGAAACTTGGCTGAGGCCAAAGTATCTATGAGTTCATCTGCCCTGGGGATTGGATGAACATCAGTCCTAGTGACTGCATTGTGACATCTGTAGTCCACACAAAACCTCATCTCTCTTTTTCCACCCTTGGTGTGAGGTTTAGGTACAAGGACTACTGGACTAGCCCAGGGACTATCAGAAGGCTCAGTGACCCCCAACTCCAGCATATTTTGGACCTCTGTCCTGATGCAGTCCCTGACATGGTCAGGCTGTCTGTCAATTTTACTCTTCACAGGCAGACTGTCACCTGGGCCACCTCATGGGCACACCAAGTGGTTTGACTGGGTGTCAGGGAGAACATACTTCTGTACTGATTGAGGACTTGCCTACAATCAGTCTGCTGTTGATCAGTGAGGCTGCCTTCCAAGGCTACTCCATCTACTGATCCATCATCAGGGTTCTGAGAGAGGAGATCAGGGAGAGGATCACTCTCTTCCTCCTGTCCCTCATCAGTTGCCATGAACAAGCCCATGTCAGCCCTGTCAACAAAAGGTTTCAGGTGGTTCATATGAAGTACCCTATGGGGACTTCTTGGAGTACCTAGGTCCACCAAGTAGGTGACCTCACCTTTGTGTTCAAGGATGGTGTGGGGGCCACTCCACTTGTCTTGGAGAGCTGCTGGGGCCACAGGCTCCAACACCCACACTTTCTGGCCTGGCTGATAAACAGTCAAGACAGCCTTTTGGTCATGCCAAGCTTTCTGAAGTTCTTGGCTGGCCTCCAGGTTTTTGCTGGCCTTCTTCTAGTACTCAGCCATGCGTGAACGCAGGCCAAGGACATAGTCCATGATGTCCTGTTTAGGAGGTTTGAGAGGTTGCTCCCAGCCCTCCTTCACTAGACACAGTGGACCAGAACTGGATGTCCAAGCAGAAACTCAAATGGGCTGTAGCCAACCCCCTTCTGAGGAACCTCTCTGTAGGCAAAGAGAAGGCAGGGTAGTACGACATCCCATTTTTGCCTAAGCTTGTCTGGGAGTCCCATGATCATACCCTTGAGGGTATTGTTGAACCTTTCAACAAGCACATTGCATTGTGGATGTTAGGGTGTGGTAAACTTATAGTTTACTCCACACGCTTATGTTATGTAACTTGACATGAAGTTGGTACCTCTGTCACTTAAGACCTCCTTAGGGAAGCCCACTCTGGAAAATATTACCATGAGGGCACGAGCCACCACAGGAGCTGTGGTGGTCCTAAGGGGAATAGCCTCTGGGTACCTAGTGGCATGGTCCACCACCACTAGTATGTAACTGTGCCCAGATGCAGTTGGAGTGTTCAAGGGACCAACAATGCGATACAAAAGGGGATGATGGACGGAACGTTTGAGCCAATCAAACACTCACCCCCAGTCAACTGATCTGGGTTTAATCCATCATCATTCTTTAGCTCACTCCACCACCCCAGTTCAGACATGGCCATATGCAAATCAGTCTGACCCTGTGCCTCATGGGAACAGTCCAGCACGAACTGCCAAGCCATGTCTTCCCTGGACCGGAAACAAGCATCCTAGGACCGGTTTCTGGCATTCCAGCCGTCATCAGCCAGGCTTGCTTGAATCCAGTGGCAAAGTGAGCAAGGGACCCACGTCTGGGCATACCCCCGCCAACTTAGGGCGAACAAAGCGATACAAAGGGGATGATGGACGGAACGTTTGAGCCAATCAAACACTCACCCCCAGTCAACTGATCTGGGTTTAATCCATCATCATTCTTTAGCTCACTCCACCACCCCAGTTCAGACATGGCCATATGCAAATCAGTCTGACCCTGTGCCTCATGGGAACAGTCCAGCACGAACTGCCAAGCCATGTCTTCCTGGACCGGAAACAAGCATCCTAGGACCGGTTTCTGGCATTCCAGCCGTCATCAGCCAGGCTTGCTTGAATCCAGTGGCAAAGTGAGCAAGGGACCCACGTCTGGGCATACCCCCGCCAACTTAGGGCGAACAAAGCGATACAAAAGGGGATGATGGACGGAACGTTTGAGCCAATCAAACACTCACCCCCAGTCAACTGATCTGGGTTTAATCCATCATCATTCTTTAGCTCACTCCACCACCCCAGTTCAGACATGGCCATATGCAAATCAGTCTGACCCTGTGCCTCATGGGAACAGTCCAGCACGAACTGCCAAGCCATGTCTTCCCTGGACCGGAAACAAGCATCCTAGGACCGGTTTCTGGCATTCCAGCCGTCATCAGCCAGGCTTGCTTGAATCCAGTGGCAAAGTGAGCAAGGGACCCACGTCTGGGCATACCCCCGCCAACTTAGGGCGAACAAAGCGATACAAAAGGGGATGATGGACGGAACGTTTGAGCCAATCAAACACTCACCCCCAGTCAACTGATCTGGGTTTAATCCATCATCATTCTTTAGCTCACTCCACCACCCCAGTTCAGACATGGCCATATGCAAATCAGTCTGACCCTGTGCCTCATGGGAACAGTCCAGCACGAACTGCCAAGCCATGTCTTCCCTGGACCGGAAACAAGCATCCTAGGACCGGTTTCTGGCATTCCAGCCGTCATCAGCCAGGCTTGCTTGAATCCAGTGGCAAAGTGAGCAAGGGACCCACGTCTGGGCATACCCCCGCCAACTTAGGGCGAACAAAGCGATACAAAAGGGGATTCAAGCAAGCCTGGCTGATGACGGCTGGAATGCCAGAAACCGGTCCTAGGATGCTTGTTTCCGGTCCAGGGAAGACATGGCTTGGCAGTTCGGGCTGGACTGTTCCCACGAGGCACAGGGTCAGACTGATTTGCATATGGCCATGTCTGAACTGGGGTGGTGGAGTGAGCTAAAGAATGATGATGGATTAAACCCAGATCAGTTGACTGGGGGTGAGTGTTTGATTGGCTCAAACGTTCCGTCCATCATCCCCTTTTGTATCGCTTTGTTCGCCCTAAGTTGGCGGGGGTATGCCCAGACGTGGGTCCCTTGCTCACTTTGCCACTGGATTCAAGCAAGCCTGGCTGATGACGGCTGGAATGCCAGAAACCGGTCCTAGGATGCTTGTTTCCGGTCCAGGGAAGACATGGCTTGGCAGTTCGGGCTGGACTGTTCCCATGAGGCACAGGGTCAGACTGATTTGCATATGGCCATGTCTGAACTGGGGTGGTGGAGTGAGCTAAAGAATGATGATGGATTAAACCCAGATCAGTTGACTGGGGGTGAGTGTTTGATTGGCTCAAACGTTCCGTCCATCATCCCCTTTGTATCGCTTTGTTCGCCCTAAGTTGGCGGGGTATGCCCAGACGTGGGTCCCTTGCTCACTTTGCCACTGGATTCAAGCAAGCCTGGCTGATGACGGCTGGAATGCCAGAAACCGGTCCTAGGAGGCTTGTTTCCGGTCCAGGGAAGACATGGCTTGGCAGTTCGGGCTGGACTGTTCCCATGAGGCACAGGGTCAGACTGATTTGCATATGGCCATGTCTGAACTGGGGTGGTGGAGTGAGCTAAAGAATGATGATGGATTAAACCCAGATCAGTTGACTGGGGGTGAGTGTTTGATTGGCTCAAACGTTCCGTCCATCATCCCCTTTTGTATCGCTTTGTTCGCCCTAAGTTGGCGGGGGTATGCCCAGACGTGGGTCCCTTGCTCACTTTGCCACTGGATTCAAGCAAGCCTGGCTGATGACGGCTGGAATGCCAGAAACCGGTCCTAGGATGCTTGTTTCCGGTCCAGGGAAGACATGGCTTGGCAGTTCGGGCTGGACTGTTCCCATGAGGCACAGGGTCAGACTGATTTGCATATGGCCATGTCTGAACTGGGGTGGTGGAGTGAGCTAAAGAATGATGATGGATTAAACCCAGATCAGTTGACTGGGGGTGAGTGTTTGATTGGCTCAAACGTTCCGTCCATCATCCCCTTTTGTATCGCTTTGTTCGCCCTAAGTTGGCGGGGGTATGCCCAGACGTGGGTCCCTTGCTCACTTTGCCACTGGATTCAAGCAAGCCTGGCTGATGACGGCTGGAATGCCAGAAACCGGTCCTAGGATGCTTGTTTCCGGTCCAGTGTAGACATGGCTTGGCAGTTCGGGCTGGACTGTTCCCATGAGGCACAGGGTCAGACTGATTTGCATATGGCCATGTCTGAACTGGGGTGGTGGAGTGAGCTAAAGAATGATGATGGATTAAACCCAGATCAGTTGACTGGGGGTGAGTGTTTGATTGGCTCAAACGTTCCGTCCATCATCCCCTTTTGTATCGCTTTGTTCGCCCTAAGTTGGCGGGGGTATGCCCAGACGTGGGTCCCTTGCTCACT
Source organism: Calotriton arnoldi (assembly GCA_963921515.1). NCBI lineage: Eukaryota > Metazoa > Chordata > Amphibia > Caudata > Salamandridae > Calotriton > Calotriton arnoldi. The sequence continues at coordinate 286,733 of CAWUFW010012249.1, forward strand.
TTGCCACTGGATTCAAGCAAGCCTGGCTGATGACGGCTGGAATGCCAGAAACCGGTCCTAGGATGCTTGTTTCCGGTCCAGGGAAGACATGGCTTGGCAGTTCGGGCTGGACTGTTCCCATGAGGCACAGGGTCAGACTGATTTGCATATGGCCATGTCTGAACTGGGGTGGTGGAGTGAGCTAAAGAATGATGATGGATTAAACCCAGATCAGTTGACTGGGGGTGAGTGTTTGATTGGCTCAAACGTTCCGTCCATCATCCCCTTTTGTATCGCTTTGTTCGCCCTAAGTTGGCGGGGGTATGCCCAGACGTGGGTCCCTTGCTCACTTTGCCACTGGATTCAAGCAAGCCTGGCTGATGACGGCTGGAATGCCAGTAACCGGTCCTAGGATGCTTGTTTCCGGTCCAGGGAAGACATGGCTTGGCAGTTCGGGCTGGACTGTTCCCATGAGGCACAGGGTCAGACTGATTTGCATATGGCCATGTCTGAACTGGGGTGGTGGAGTGAGCTAAAGAATGATGATGGATTAAACCCAGATCAGTTGACTGGGGGTGAGTGTTTGATTGGCTCAAACGTTCCGTCCATCATCCCCTTTTGTATCGCAAGGGACCAACAATGTCAATCCCTACCCTCTCAAAGGGGACCCCAACCACTGGAAGTGGGATTAAGGGGGCCTTTGTGCTGACTTGCCACTGGCTTGGCAAGTGGCACAGGAGCGACAAACCTCCTTTGTGCCTTCAGACATATGTGGCCAGTGAAAGTGAGGAACAAGCCTGTCCCAAGTCTTGCTTTGCCCTAAGTGTCCAGCAAGAGGAATATCATGTGCTAGGGAGAGTAGGAAACCTCTGAACATCTGGGGTATTAACAACCTCCTGGTGGCACCAATCTTGCGGTCTCTACCCACAGAGTATAGAAGTCCATCCTTCCAATAGATCCTCTCTGCATGAGTCCTGAACTCCCACTTCAGACCAGGCTGATGTTTCTAGATCATTGCCCAACAAACAACCTACAGGTAGGTCTAGAGATACCACAACCCTCTTATGTCCAGTTACCCCTCCCCAGCTGAGATTCACAACTGCCAAGGAATGGTCAGTCCGGACATTGCTAGTGTAAGTGACTTGGTACACTTGTCCAAGTATGACCTGTTCAGGGGATACAAGTTTCCCTGTCACCATAGTGACACTGGCCCCTATATCCCTATAAGCCATTGCTTCTTTTCCATTGATTAAAGACTGTTGCCTGTACTTGCCCAAGTTAGTGGGACTTATCAGTAATGTGGAAAGATCCATACCACCATCACAGACTAAAACAGCCTGAGCTGGAGTTCTGACTAAGTCAGAACCCATCTCAGTACCCAAGGTTAACCCAACTAATCCCTTGTTTGCTGTATTACCACTTGTACTTGTGCTAGGGGAAGCAGGTGCCTTAGGGGCAGTGGTAGTAGGAGTAGTTTCCTTGGCCTTTGGATAATCAGAATCTTTTGTCCAATGGGTCTTCACTTTACAGAAGTAACACCAAGGTCTCTTTTGCCTTTCTTGAAATTTTTGGACTCACCCCCAGATGCAGGGTTTTGGGGCCCTTGAGAAGACTCTTTCTTATCTTTGGCTTTATCCCCACCCTTATCCTGAGTTTTAGAAGAATCTTGCTTCTTCTGGTCACCTCCATTACCATGGTTTTTCTGCTTAATCCGGGTGAAAACCCATTTGTCTGCCTTCTTTCCCAATTCTTGGGGAGAGGTCGGATCAGAGTCCACCAGGTACTGATGCAAAAGCTGGTTCTGACGATTGTAAGGACCTGCTCCCCCATAATCAAATTGTACAATCCTTGGTAGTCCTGAAGCCAGCCTTCCACAGCCTTAATAGCACTGTCTACAAAATCTACCCAGTCCTGGATTTGTGCCTTCTGGGTGACTCTGAACTTAATCCTATACTGTTCGGTGGTTAAACCAAACCCATCTATGAGAGCACTCTTCAGTACTGATTAATTGTCAGCATCCTCTTCTCTAACAGTGAGGAGCTTATCTCTACCTTTATTAGCAAAGGAAAGCCATAAGATAGCTGCCCACTGCTCTTGAGGGACCCTCTGAACTTTACAGGCCCTCTCCAAAGCAGTGATCCATTTATGGATGTCATCCTCCTCCTGGTAAGGAGGGACTATCTTGTTCATGTTCCTATGGTCAAAAGAGGTTTCTCTAACCCTAGGGACACTGTTGCTGCCACCATGGGACTCTAGTCCCAATTTCTTCCTAGCTTTCTGGATTTCTAGAGACTCTTTGTCAAGGGCCAACTTGTCTTGCCTGAGCCTAAGCCTTGCTTTCTCAAGTTCAAGCAGTTGGTATTCCCTGTCAAAAGAGTTGTCCCTCCTACTAGATATGGAGGTCCCTACTGAATGTCCTGATTCTCTAGAGGAGGATCTAGACCTCCTTGGTCTACTCTGGACCCTTCCAGGATGAACAAAGGGGGACCCACTTCTGGGGGCACCCTCTGTGCCATTTGCACTATCCTCTCGGGGATCTGAGTTCTCCAGGTGGGAGTCATGAGACTCCTCCTGGCCAGGGCCAGAATTAAGGTCAACAAGGGGTTCCCCTCCTGACCCACCTACTGCCCCTTGCCCACCCACTCTGTCCTGTTCATCTGACCCACTAGCTTTCTGTAGGTCATCCAACAGTAACACCTCTAGGAGGCGTTGAGTATTAGGGCCTTTCCCTGTCTTAAGCTTCCTAGAGGAACACAGGGCCCTCAGTTCCAGGAACATGAGGTCAGTGTATCTAAAAGGCAGAGAGCCACTGGCATCTCCTTTAGAAGACATACTAGGTGTAGTGAGGTGTTGCACCTACCTAACCTAGTGGGGACTAAACTCTCTGAGGTTGAAGAAAGGGTTGTTCTGGACCCTTAACTACCCAACCCTAAGTTAAGTAGAACTTACTTATTCTAATCTTGTATTTATATGTGCTTAATATTAGTGATGGTTTTTCAATTAATCCACACCAAGATTATCTGGTAAAACAATGCAAGCTTGAATCCCAACTGCTGCACACCAATATGAGAGGCTGGCCTAGTATATGATGCACACTTATGCAAGTGGGCACCCTGCACTAGTCCAGACAACCCTTATGGTGATTTTAGTGGTCTTAGACAACCTTAGAAAGTTCTCTAAGTGGTAGTTGTGGAGGGCAATGGTAGTTGATGAAGCCACCAAGAGAACTATGAAAGCAGAGAGTGCCAGCATGATGCCCAGAGCACACCTGTGCTGCAAGGTGGTACTTCCCTGCATCCTCAGTGTCCCCAGAGCACGCACTCGACTGGGTGTGATAGAAACTAATACCCTCATGTGTCGGCTGAACATGGCGCCACGCTGGATGCGCACAAGCCGACGCTTCTTCTGGTGCTTGCGTCCTTGGGAAGCATGACCAAGAAGTGCAGGTGAAGAGAAGGCCAAACAGAATCCTGTGCTGCAGAAGTGAAATACATGATGCTCCTGTCCTCTGAATTACTTTTGCCCAAGAGGAGAGCTCAGCATTATACTTCATGACTAGGGGTGGGCCTCAGTTAGCCCGGGCCGTCGCTGGTTAACTCCGCTGTGCGGGAGGTGGAGTTTTTGCCAAAACCCCGCCCTCCGCACGGAGTGGCAAAACTTCACAAGCTCTGCCGGTGGAGCGGAGTTGACTGCCCACCCTTATCACAGCCACAATCCACAGGTTGATGTGCTGTATTGTGTGGAAAGTAGAACATTAAACATATTATTACACAGTGTCATATGGATCACATTTACTTTATACTGACACATTGTGACGTGGCTCGTGGTACAGCTGATTACCAATGTCCATATTTGTAGACACTGTCAACTTTCAGTGATTACATATTGTAGTCCTACAGAGATAGATTTGAGCCCAGGCACAATAATGTTACTTGTTATCATGCTATAATGTGTGTTGAACAATACTATACAGATGGCAAAAGAGATGTGACTCTATATATTATATGTGGCTCTTTAGTAGGCCGCAATGAAAATGTCATGGCATGTAGTAAATCTAAAGTTATTACACTATTAATAGGTCAGATTAGGTCGTACAGCAGTTTGATCATATATTGTGAAGGGCCATGCAGAAGCCATTGGGTGGCTCCTAAGTAGACATTTGTCTTCACGCTACACAACCTGGTCAATGCCTGTAACTGTTTTTAATTTTATAAGCAAAGGACAACCAACACAGACTGCAAGCTTTGCATGAAATGGCAATAATGGTATATGTTTTCACCTCCTTTGGCTTGTGTGGAAAAGAGGTTAAGCTGACACGTCAAATAAATCAAACCCTATTTGATATGTAATGCCTTATTTGACATAGTCAAGATTTTTCCTTGATAGTACCAAATGTTTTAGTCGTCAGTCTAGTAGCTGCAAAATACAGACCTCTTTGTATGTAGTCGGTACACAGGCTATTGAAGAAGGACTTGGAAATCCACCTGAACAAGTGAGTTGTGATTTGTTTCAAATTTTAAAAATATCTAAGTTGTCTGTATGATCATTCATGATGTTCCATACGTAATATGTTATGTTATGTTAAAACGACTTTACGGAGCGCACGTATACCAAAAAGGTCTCTTGGCGTTGACTGCTCCTGGGACGGAAAAAGCCTATTTGTTAAAAAGCCAGGGTTTTAATTGTTTTCTGAAAGCAATAAGAGTGGGAAGGGCTCTGATCTGAGGAGGAAGGGTATTCCATAACTTTGCAGTAGCAACCACAAAGCTTCTTTCACCCCAGGTGGTTCTATAGGTTCTGGGTATGCTTAGAAGGTTTGCCACAAAGGAGCGCAGGGATCTGCTGGGTGTGTAGATCTTCAAGGAGTTCTTCAGAAACTCTGCCCCTGTGTTGTGAATCGCCCTATAGGCAATGCACAGCGCCTTACATTTTATTCTGCTTCTAATTGGCAGCCAGTGGAGTTGTCTGATAAGCTTAGAAACAGAATTAAATTTAGGGGTGCCAGAAAGCATCTAAGCAGCTGCATTCTGTCCCATCTGTAGCTTCTTTAAAACCGATTCCTGGGCATTGATCAATAAGCTGTCACAATAACACACTTAGACCTGACATATGTGTACAAGTTGTTTAATGTGGCTGAATACTGGGGACTATACTAGTGTGTATAGTCTCCATTTTGTTAATTCCTGACAGCGTCATTTAATTGAATCAGAAACTGCACATTAAACAACTTTAACACTCTTGACATGTTAAGATAATTTTTTCAAGGTTACTGTCGCCCACATTTGTTCAAGCGGCAATAATGTTTATGAAAGGTTATTTTAGAGGAGGAAAGCCAAATAACAAAAAATAATTATATTGTGGAAAGGAAAAAAGGTTAAAAATGTGATACATAAATTAAGAGTCCAATCATGAACATTACCATGAAAAGAAGGATACTTTATGACTACAATAAATAAACAAGATCAACTACGTCACCAATAGAAGATTGCAGTTGTTTATAAAGGTGGCATGATGACAAACACTTGACAAAGTGATGAACTGGCCAGAAAACAGTCACTAATGTTCAACTGGCAATTCTAGGTCTAAAACTCTACATCTTCATCCTCTAATGAATGTTCAGTCTCCTGTGCTTGTTGTTGGGGTGCAATAGAAGACTGTGGAGTAATAGTAGATGGCACCGATGCACAAACATCATAGTTGGAAGATGTATACCCTAATGTGCCTGAAAATTAGTAAATGCCTTGAAGGCTGCAAAATATTTCCTGTCAAGAGCTTCCTGGTTCTGGAACACAGCAACAATGTTGCTGTTGAGGGCACCGATTGTTGCCATGAACAAGTCCATCTTGGCATCTATTTGATTGGCAAAGGCCTCCAGTTCTGCAAGGACTGGGTGGAGGAATTATTGGCTCCCAGGTGGGTGACATCACTGGTGCTTGATGTAGAAAGGTACTGTTGATCGCTCTCCTGCATCATAACACCAGCAATTTCAGCTAAGGATGCATCAACCCCATAGTGCCAAGAATGGGTGGCTTGTACTGCCTCTGCCAACCCCTTATTGGGGCTGGGACACCTCAGGTCTCCTTCGAGGGTGCCACTAAAGTCTTCATCCCTACCTTGACCTCTTCCACCATATACTGCTGGAAATCTACCACTGTTAGCTGAAAGCTGACTTGGGGGGTCATCAGAGTCCTCACTGGTGATATGGTGAACAGCAATATGAGAAACAGTCTAGGTTAGTTCACTTGGAGACCCAACACAAATTCTTCCCTTGCCAAGATCGGAGAAGAACAGTCAATAGTGTCCAGGAGTTGGTTAAATGTATCTTCATCCATTTGGGGCACAGGGGAGTCGAAAACAGGATCCTCATCATGGACAGGCTGTTGTATAGGAGAGGTGGATATTTCCTCTGAAAAGAAGTGGGGTATGGTAGGATTCTTCAGAGGTTTTATTTGATGTAGAGATTCTTACATTGATTATGACAGACATGTATTTCACTTTCTCATACACAGGAATATTATAAGCATATTTAGCAACATGTCAATATGGCTATATTGTAGTGTAGGCAAAAGTCCTCAGTATGCACATGTAAAATTGTTTCATACCCTCATTTTGTAACATAGCAATGTTTATAAGTAAGTGCAACAACGTACCATGTTGACAGACACACACACATTAGTTTTGCTTATACAGCACACCATAGTTCAAAGTTGCGGTTTGTTAAGTTTTTTTCAACAATAATTGAAAAAAATCTAATTTCATATCACAGTTGTATCATAGACTGTCGACAGTACTACACACACCTCCTGCAGCTTCTAGAATAAGAAATAGTCAATTGATAGTATCTCCATACTCTAGCCATGTTCACAAGCTGTAAGGTGAACATGACATTATTAGAGTATTATTGTTACATTGTGACTTCACTTTTGTATTACATTGTGTAGCACTCGTATATCGAAAACAAAATAAATATGCATCATTATTATGGAGAAATATAATTGGAGTCCCAACATTCACACACATTTCAGAACGTTACACACACAGCCTCACAGACTTCCCAACATATCCTACATTTACCATTCTTCACACCCCAGTGATGTATCATGATGGATGAGAGGCATTAGAACATTTGGAAAATATTATGCTAACTTAAGCTTCACAAACTTTCCAGCACTGCAGCACTACAATTGTCAGGTAGTACCTTTTACACAACTTTGAGAGTAGTTTTACATTAAGATTCTGCTTCAAGGTTTTGCCTTATAGGTGAACTGAGAGGTCATGTTCCCTTCCTTCCCATATATAAAATTGGCATCCCATTATGATCCTAGGCCTGGGAAACAATATGTTTGTTGTTTAAAACACAGCCATAGTTTTGCCTTTGTGGACATATTGTATTGTATTGTATTGTAATTGCATTTATATAGCGCTTACTACCCCTGACGAGGCGTCAAAGCGCTTTTTCGGCGAGTAGCACGCTACTCCGGGACCCATAGAGGATTAGTGTTGAATTAGTATAGTGAAACATGCAAGTACATTTTAAGTGGTGGATAGGTTAGTCAGTTATTTGGATTTGGAATGATAGCAGAAGGATAGAGGAGGAAAAAAAGGTTTGTATTTATATAGCGCTTGTTACCCCTGATGGGGTGTTGAAGCACGCTACTCCGGAAGCCCATAAAGGATTAGTGGTGAATTAATATGGTGAAATATGAAAGTAGTTTCAGTGGTGGATATTAGTCAGTTATTTGGACTGAGCAGGATAGCGGAGGGATAAAAAGGGAAGAAAGGTTTGCATTCATATAGCACTTGTTACCCCTGATGGGTGTTGAAGCGCTTTTCTGGCGAGTAGCACGCCACTCCGGAACCCATTAAGGATTAGTGTTGAAAATTAGTATAGTAAAAAATGAAGTAATTTGAGTAGTGGATATGTTATTCAGTTATTTGGGTAGAGAAGGGTAGGTGGCAGGATAGAAGAGGGAAAGAGGTTTGTATTTATATAGCGCTTGCTACCCCTGATGGGGTTTTGAAGCGCAAGTAGCACGCTACTCTGGAACCCATAAGTATTAGTGTTGAATTAGTATGGTGAAACATGAAAGTAATTTTAGTGGTGGATATGTTAGTCAGTTATTTGGATTGAGAAGGGTTGGGGAGGGTAGAAAGGGAAAAGGTTTGCATTTATATAGCGCTTGTAACCCTGATGGGGTGTTGAGACGCTTTATTGGCGAGTAGCACGCTACTCTGGAACCCATAAAGGATTAGTGGTGAATTAGTATAGTTGAAAATGGAATTTGAGAATTGAACATGTTAGTCTGTTAATTTTGATTGAAAAGGATAGTGGAGGGATAAAAGAGAAGGATTTTTTTTTTTTTAGGTCTTAGCAGTAGGAGGAGGCTTTTGGATGAGTAAAAGGGGTTTTGGAGGGGAGGAGTCAGGGAAGAGTTTAGAAAGGTTTGTTTTAGGGGATCAGTATAGTAAAAGAGGTGTCAGATGATGCAAGGAGGGTAGAGTAGGAGAGAGTCTAGAAAGGGTTATTTTGGGGATCATAGTAGTGGTATGGGGTTTGGGATAAATGAGAGTGTGGATGTAGAGGATATATTGATAAATGTATAGGATGAGAGATAGGGTAGTGCATTGGAAAGAGTAGTAGAAAGAAGTTTGAGATGAGTCAGAAGGTTGGGCTAGAAGATATATTGAGATAAGTATAGGCTGAGAACTAGGGTAGTGCCTTGGAAATGCTAAATTAGAAGAAAGTGATAAATATATAGATCCATAAGTACATTGAAAGTATATAGATACATAAAGGAGGTAAGTATATGTAGATTAAAGATATTGATAGAGGCACAGGATGAGAAATAGGGTAGTGCATTGGATATGCTTTTTCAGGAGAAAAGTAACAGAGACACAGATCCAAGTACATGGAAGGTACATAGATGCACAATGGAAGTAAGTACATGTAGACTAGGTCTGGGCGGTAAATTCCGTTCCGCTCGCGGAATTTGCGGAATTTGGGTAATTACCAAAAATTCCGCGATCCGCAGCGTCGCAGAATTTTTTGCTTGTTCGCGCTTTCAAAATGCGTGTTCGGGAGATATTTCTCCCCGAGCACGCAAACAGCGTTCGCGAACAGGAAAAAAGCATCGCGAACGGGCGGAACAAGCAATTCCGCGTGTTCGTGGAACTTTTGCGTGCTCGCGGAGATGTTTTACCGTTTCGCGGAGCTTTGCGTAGCGCGACTACGCAAATTCCACCCACCCCTAATTGTAGACCAAAGATGATATTTATTTATTTATTATTATTATTATTTTATTTTTTTCTCAACAACATAATTATTCTACATGTTTATACAAAGCAATACACAAAGATAGGTACATGTCTATAGTGAAAACAAATGCTTATATACAGAGGGATATGCTGTAAATTTCTGTTTGCGTATGGTGCTTATGTGGAGAAGAGCCAATTCTTGAGTAGTTTTCTGAAGATAAGGTGGTTGTCGGTGGATCTTATGTTGGGGGTAAAGAGTTCCATAGTTTGGCTGCTTGAACAGAGAAGGATGTGCCACCCATGGTTTTTTTCTTGTATCTTGGGATTTTGAGGCGAGATGCTCCTTTAGAGCGGCGGTTCCTCTGTTGAATGTGTTTGGTGATTTTATTCCTGATGAAGAGCGGTCCCATTCCATGTATTGCTTTGTGGGTGATACAAAGCAGCTTGAACGTGGATCTTCTGGCAACCGGTAACCAATGCAGGGCTTTCAAGGCAGGGGAGATGTGGTCTCGCGGTTTGATATGCAAGAGTAGTCTGGCAGCCGAGTTCTGAATCCGTTGTAGTTTTTTCATGGTTGTTAAAGGTGATCCGTGGTAGAGGCTATTGGCGTAATTGAGTTTGGACAGAACAAGGGAGATGGTAGCTTGGACCTTGTGCGGAAATCCCAAATGAGGGAAAATTCGTCGCAGCGTTTTTATAGTGACAAAGCTTGATCTTGCTAGTTTGTCCACTTGGGCATTCATCGACAGCTTGGAGTCCATGGTCATTCCGAGGTTTCTTACTTCCTTCGATACTTTAGGTGGTGATCCCAGTTCATTAGGCCATGCGGCAAGCGGGTTGTAATGTTTCCAATCGCCACACGTGAGTATTTCCGTTTTTGAAGTATTCAATTTGAGATGGCTCCAAGTCATCCACTGATCCACGGCTCTGAGACAGCTGAAAATTGGTGATTTTCCAATGTCTTTGGGGCATTCCAGTTGAAGGAGTATTTGCGTGTCATCTGCATAGTTATAGCACGTGAGGTGAAATTTATTGATCAGTACTGGTAATGACTTCATGTAGATGTTGAAAAGCATGGGCGAGATGATAGAACCTTGAGGGACCCCTGCTTTTGTGGAGTACGGTTTGGACGAGAAAGGTGGGGTATGGATGACATTAGTTCTGTTTCGAAGGTAGGACGCAATCCAGTCTAGAGCAGTTCCCTCTATGCCGGCTTCATAGAGTCTTTGTTTCAGAGTGTCATGGTCAACCGTGTCAAAGGCAGCCGAGAGGTCCAAGAGGAGTAGCGCGGTCAACTGTATTTTTCAGGTCATCCCAGATGGCAAGGAGGGCAAGGAGGGCAGATTCAGTGCCTCTCCCCGGACGAAATCCTGTTTGGAAGTCTGAAAGTATGTTATTCTCTTCAATGAATTGAGACATCTGGGCGAACGCTGCTCTTTCTATCAGTTTGCCAGGAAAGGTCCATTTGTAATGGGTCTGTAGTTGTCAGGGTTCAGCGGGTCCAAGTTTGTTTTCTTCAGTAAAGGGCGTATGTGTGATTTTTTTAGTTCTTCTGGAAATAATCCGGTAGTGAAGGAATCGTTGATGATTCTTCTTACTGGAGTGGCAGCAGAGGTTGTTAAAAGAATTGTTTTGAAAATTTGTGGTGGACAGGGGTCAGAAGGGCTGCCGGCAGGCCTGCTTGCTTTGACCAGGTCCATAAATTCATCGTGTGAGATGTGTTGGAAGGAACGGAGAGGCTTGGTTAGAGTATTCTTGGATTGTTGTTTTGTACAAGGGTTAGTGCTGGTGCTTTGTTTCTGTTTTAAGTATGAGTCCAACGTGTCTGCTTTGTCCGTGTAATGATTTTCCAGTTTGTATGTGAAATCTTGAGTAACAGGATGAGTTCCTTCTAGGCAATTTGGTTTGCGAAATTCATTGAGTATTTTATAGAATTCTTTATTTGCACATTTAGCGTTTGGAATTCTGTCTGAATAGTACCTTTTCTTAGCTTTTTTGATAGCCGACTTGTATAATCTGTTAATTTTTTGTAGGTGAAGTTTGTCTTGTTTGGCGTTTGTTTTGAGCCAGGTACGTTGCAGCTTTCTAATTTGTTGTTTTATGTCTTTTATTTCTATGTTTCTCCAAGGTGCTTTTTTTCTTTTGTTCTGTTGTGTGGTTTTGAGTGGTATCAGGATGTCAAAAGCTTCTTGTAGCCACTCATATAGTTTTTGACACATATGACACATATCTAGGTATTCAAGTGTTTTGTGTCATGAGTGAGCATAAGCAAACCCGTCTCTCGGATATTACTATCATGAACTCTATGAATGTTTCATACATGTGGCATTTGTGAAGGGAGAACATAATCCCGCACACACAAGTAAGCCTGAAGTGCGGGCACCTATACAATTTGGGGTATGGGTGGAACATGCGAACGTAGACAGCACATAATGCACCACAGCTAACTGGTATATGGATTGTGTACATGTATCATAGATTTTTATATACTATTGTTCACTCCCTTTCTAAATACACAAAGTTGTCTTGCAGGCTACATTGCATGGCAGTTAGTGCCTAGGCCCTATGCTTGTGTTAAGCCAGATTTGTGTGCTTCACAGATGACCTGGTGGTATTTAGAAATGTAACAAAGACACACATCTGTCCTGTGTTTTACAGGTACCTCTACACATAGACACATCTTGATCCATGATGACAATTCTACAATTAGTTCCAGGAAATTCAGCATTACCTGCACTATATGATTATGTGGTGTCAAATATGTAACTTCCACTATTGCCCTGTATGTTTTTTCATGTAAGGCTCCTTTTACTATGTTTGTAAATACTCATTTTAGCAAATTAAACATATATATTTCATGCATTTTGTTATAACTTACCCTATACAGTTAGATGGTCCTAAATGTCAGCACTGTCCATGCTCTCGACACCGGTAACCAACTCTGTTGAAATGAGTGATGCCACCTGCTCCTCCAATGAGTTCCATTCCTCCTGGACATCCGGTCCCCCTCCAGTGCTCATTGCAGCTATAAGGTTCCTAGCCAGTTTCACTTTTGTCCTGTGTGTGTGATCATGCCACCTTTTCTTACATTCAACTACAGTCCTTTTTGTTGTTGCTCATGTCCACTATTGCTTGCCATTAAGCATTCTTCTTGGCTGATGGTAATTTTGAGGTAACCCATAAATGTTTATAATTTTTTGTCACCTCAGTGATCAAAATATGGCTTTCCTCTTCTCTAAAATGTATATTTCTCTTTATTTGGTCTACATGGTAGTCCCACCATCAGTGTTGGGACCCTCTTGCCTTCCTGATGCCCCTCTCTTCCATGCCTCCAAAATGGTGGTGTGTTAGAACAAACAACTGTTTGCCGCAGAGTTTGATGGGTTGCAAGTTCGCTTTGCGTCACACAGGTACCATTGCGTTACGGCGCTTTGTGCTGGAACTACAGGCTTGCGTTACACTGTGTGATGCATCTCTTGTGCCTGTGTGGTGCACTGCTTAATAAATACGTTGCATCCATGAAACACAAAAGTAGAGTAGCCCAGCACAACACATTCTCACGCAATGCAACGCAGAGCTGCTTGAGTCTTAGTAAATCTGGGCCCAGGTCCTTTAATCAGTATCCCATTTTGGAGGGCTTTGCTTCTTATACAGGCTGTTGACACCAGCCTTTTGGCCAGAATCAATGTTATCGACACAAAGCACTGTGCTGCCTTGGGCAAGTTGGCAGTGGCACCCAGCAGTGCCAATAATGATGAATGGGGCAAGGGGCTATTTACCATAACATTTAAAATCTCAAATATCTGAGTCCAGTATTCTGCTACCTTGGTGCGGGCTACGTTGTAGGATATTTTTCACATGTGCATAGGCTCTAATGGCCCCCTAAACAGCTAATGTAAAGTCCAGAAATATTGCTATATTTGATCCTTGATATTGAAGTGGACCCTTTTCTTGAGCCAAGTGCAAGACCATATATTGGTCTCGATAGATCAATAGTCTGAGGGGGGCCACCTAGGGGAGCCATGGCCCCAATGAGCTATGCCCTCTCTAAAGTAGTCAGAAAAGACAGATCTCTCAAACAGACTTGTAGGAAGGGATTCAACAAAAGTTGCAGTTTTACCCATATTCATGGATTCTGGGAATCCAGTGATGCAAATGTTGTTACTCACGGACTGAGATTCTGAATCTTTGTTTTTAAGCGGTCAAATCAAGTGCCATTTGTGAGACAGTGGTCTGGAGGGCTGGCATTTCATCTTTCAAAGTTGAAATTCTGTGCTCAGCATCATTGATACGTTCACCATGACTGTGGAGTTGCTCCTTCATTAAGTCTTTTTTAGTGGTGAGATTTATCAATGGGTATCTGTTGCCCGTGTCCATGTCATCTCTAGTGTTATTCAGGGTTTGTTCCATATTATATATAAAAAAGAGAGAGGAACCCTTGGTAACCCAAAGGACTAGGGTTCAAACAAGAACTTTATGCAAAAACGTCCCTTGGGAATGTTTTGTGTCCCCACCTTACTTCACACTCGTAATCAAAGTCACATGCATATAGATCCAATCATACCGACCACATCCACGCCTTGAGTCTGCTACGTATTGGCACAAAAAACCTATAGTTTATTAAATTGATAAAAATATTTTTTATTAAAACAATATATTTTTCAAGACATTACACAATAAAACCAATTCTATCAGAAAAAACACAATAGAGCACTTACAATGCATTCAATAATAGAATCAATTGATCCCAATAAAATACAAAAAATATTGCACGAGAGTTTAAAAACAGACAGTAACTTTTGTCATCAGTTGCCGCAATCAAAAAACAAGATTTCACCACATACACCTTGATGCCTTACAAGTCATAAACATCTAAGGTAATGTTCAAACAGATAGATTTGTGGCTTAAATACAAGCGTCGACGCGTTTCGAAGGTATGTTCACATAACACCTTCTTTTTCAAGACAATGATAGTGTTACTCCCGTTCTTTTTAAAAAATATGAAGCAAAGATAAACCAGTCTGCCCCAGAGTCATACGGACTTTATAGTCCCAGAAGTATTTCCTATTAGGACGTCCCGGTTCGTCACTTTATAATTCTATATGCTCTGTACAAACTTCGGGCGTCCAATTCACAACAGCAGACTGGCCTTAAATTAAGAATCACAGCAGGGCGCGTAGGTCCTGGTATTTCTTCTATCAGAAAGTTCCTCTATTCCTTGTAGGCAATATTTCAAGGAAACGTATCCTTCACAGTATTATTTAAGAAGAACTCCTTTAAAATTTCTTTTTTGAAGTGGGGCTTTTAGATTCTCTCGAGCTCTTTCTCACATCAGGAAAGTAACCGGCGGCGTATCCATACGTCCGTCCTGGCGCCGTGTTCAAGTTGTGAAGTAAGGTGGGGACACAAAACATTCCCAAGGGACGTTTGTTCCATATTAGGCAAGGAAGGCCTGGAGTGAGAGCTGTCTGTCTGTCTCTGATTGAAGGAAAGTTTTGCTTGCTTAGCATCCACCTTCCCCATTTTATTACACTAGTGAGCAAGGTAGGGTAATGCGACTGATTAGAGACTAAACTTCAACACCACACCCAGAGAGGTAGTTGTAGCATCTATTGTTGCAGTGGCAACTCACAGACAAATAATTAAACCCCTGGTATACAAGACCCAGCACAGCAGATGCTAATATTGCCCCATCAGTTGTCCACACCACTCAGCACGCCTGACTCCAAAGGAAAACAGTTTGGTCCTATCAGGTTATTTATAATAATTTAAAAACACACCTGGTTGCGCTCAGTGGGGAAGTAATAAGCTTAGGGGAGCAGTAGTGGGGCCCATCATTGAGGCCACACCAAGTCCACCCCCCCAGGGTGTGAGAACAAGCAGAGACAAGCTGATATAATCCTAACAGTCTTCGTGTCCATGATGCTGAGAGACAAGGCTACCCTCTTATTTTAAGCCCTAGCGCAACGTTATTTACTCATAACTCCGCAGCAGCAATTCTTTCACCAGGCCCAGTTTCCTCTGTCCTGGACATACCAGAAGAACGGGAGATTATGCAACTAACAGCTCACACCAGGAATTTTAAGGCCCATGATCACAGGCTGGCATCCCCTGAAGAGCAGGCACAGTTCCAAGTCTACAGCCATGGCCCAGCCCACCTGCCAGCACAGGCGGGAAACAGATAAGTAAGGCCCTAGCGTGTTGCTCAACCAGGTCACTGAAACCCCACATGCAGTTTCAAGCTTCAAACTCAGCAGCTCTCAGCAATTCGGCCATTGCAGTACACAAATCCATTACGTTCACATTAGGAATTTATGTAATAATTGCAGGGTTTTTCAGAAATTGGAGCCGGTGGCAAAAAGCTTCACCATCATGTGGCCATGTCTGGTGTTGGTTAGGCACACCCCCTTATTTTTCATTTCTTGGAAGAAATATAGTAGTTACTTTGGAGGAAGGGTCACAGATTTTCATCTGCTGGTGATTGTTAGAAATTGGGTTTCTGGTTTGCAGATGTATGCACCCTGTCCAAGCAGGAACCACAATCCTAATCAGAGTGAGTCAGATGCACACCATACATTAACCTGTGCTCACCCTCTGGTAGCTTGGCACAGTAGTGCCAGGCTTAACTTAAGAGGCTATGTATAAAGTATTTGTGCAGCACTTCAAACAGTAAAACAGTGAAACTACTACACAAAAAGATACTACATCTGGTTAGAAAAATAGAGCTTAATTTTTTGTTCAAAACAAGACCAAAACTACAAAAATCCAGTAAGTAGTACCGGCATTATGAATTAAAAAAAAATATCCTGAAATATAGTGCTTTACTGTATAAAGCGCCAACCGGGACTATCTGGTTGTGCTGGACCGGGCCAGATCTGAACATTCAGGCCAACCACGGTGGAGCGCGGGTTGGATATACGAACCAAGTTGGTCCTGCTAAAAAGTACCTTGTGCCGTTGATGAAGCCGAGATACGTGGAGCAGGTGGCAATGATTACGCGCTGAAGTAGAGTATTCCACATAAAAGATACCACACCTAGTTAGGGGACTTGCGCTTAATTTATTGAACAAAACAAGACTAAAACGACAAAAGTCCAATAAGTAGAACCGGAGTTATGAATATAAAAAGAATATCTTGAAATGTAGCGCTTAATATCTTAAACCGCCAGCCAGGGCAATCTGGTCGCCCCGACCGGGTCAAATCCAAGAGTTCTGGCCGATCGCAATGGAGCACGGGTCAGATACAGGGACCAGCCTTGGCCCACTGAAATCAGTTTCTTGGTTCGTGGTTGGGTCGACGTCGAGGATGGGATGCGAGGAGGAAAGGAGGGACTGCATCAGTGTCGATCCTTGGGATCTAGGTGATACGTTGGCTCCGAGCTGCACAAAGATGCGTTGGGAATGGAGGCAATGTGCAGCACAGTTTGCAATGCAATGCACTCGATCCTTGCAGCAGTGGCAATGCATTGTCATCAATGGAGATGTGCTGGTTCCAAGCAACCCAACAGCGTGGATGCGTGGATTTCTGCTGGAGCATCACTTTATACCCACTTCCAAGGGCCCACAACTGGATTGGCACCACTTGGCAGGGCAAGACTCACAGATGGCAGAGTCCAGGTGCTGTAGCAGGGTTGTTGGAAGTCTTGATGTCCCTGAGACTTCAGAACAGGAGGCAAGCAGAGTCACTCTAGTTTTAAGTGGTGTAGGTCCAGTCCTTTTCACCCAGTCAAGGAGAGCAGCAGGCAGGTCAGCACAGCAGAAAAGCATTTCTTCCGGAGCAGAGGCACAGCAGAGTGGCAATCCTTCAGTAGTACAGCAGTCCTTCCTGGCAGAGTATCCATAGGTCCAGAAATGTACTGAGGTGGTTGTGTCAGAGGTCTAGTACTTATACCCAGTTGTGCCTTTGAAGTGGGGGAGACTTCAAAGAGAGGTCTCTGAAGTGCACAAAGGCCCTGCCCTTCCTGCCCTGGCTCCAGACTCACTACAGGGGTGTAGGCATCCCCTTGTGCGGGGACAGGACACAGCCTATGCAGGTGTTGTTGGCCTAGGATACCCTACCCGGTTAAAGTAAAAAAATGCCCACTTTCTAAAAAATGTCATTTTCAGCATTACAATTTAAAATTTAACTCCACCATAAGTTGGGATTTTAAATTGTGATTCCAAAGACACCAAACTTGGGGGTTCCATCTCTTCTCAATTGGACATTACTCTTACAAGATGTAATAAGGTCATCCAAATGTTAACCTATGGGAGAAATAGGCCTTGCATAGTGAAAAATGAATTTAAGAGTTTTTCACTACTAGAACATGTAAACCTTGAAAGTACATGTCCTACTTTTTAAATACACTGCACCCTGTCCTTGGGCTGTCCAGGGCCTACCTTAGGGGGTGACTGATATGCATTAAAAAGGAAGAAAGATTTGGGCCTGGCAAGGGGGTTTACTTGCCAAGTTGACACAGCAGTTTTAAACTGCACAGACAGGCTCTGCAGTGGAAGCCTGAGACATGTTTAAAGGGCTACTTAAGTGGGTGGCACAATCAGTGCTATAGACTCACTGGTAGCATTTAATTTAAAGGCTCTGGGCACATGTAGTGCACAATACTAGGGACTTACAAGTAACTTAAATATGCCAATTGTGGATAAACCAATGTTACCATGTTTTAAGTAGAAGGTGCATGCACTTAAGCACTGGTTAGCAGTGGTAAAGTGCACAGAGTCCTAAGACCAACAAAAACAAATTCAGCAAAAAGGGAGGAGTAAGGCAAAACTTTGGGGGTGACCCTGCAGAAAGGGCCATTTCCAACAGTGTTGAAGGGGTGTGTGATGGCCTCTTTTATATATAAGAGGGAGCCTCAAGTGTATGGCATTTGGTGTACATTTTACGACTTAAATCTATACTCCCTGTTAGTAGTTTTCACACTACAGTACTGTCCCTGTTCGGTTTTGACACTTCTTTAGTATATCTGGGACAGAGTTGCTTTCATTATTTCAGTTACCTGCAATATTAGAATTTATTTTAGCTAGCTTACTACTAGAGTAAAGTTGCAAAACAGTCAAGATGGTCAAATATATAACCCAGTCAGCTGTGTTAGTTTTAGCCATAATTTTCATATTTTAATAGGATTCATGAAGGCTAACAAGTTCCAGCCCATGTTCATCTCCTCATATTGGGATGTACAGAAAACTCCCAACTACACAAGATTCTAGAGGATATTGGAACAGCATACGTACATTTTCATGAATATTCATGAGTTCACAAGCTATTACCTCTGTTTCATTGTCTAAGTAAGCAATGAACGCCAAAGAAAAAAATGTAGGTACTTTTTAAAATATTTCCCAAGTAGCGTTAAAGAGAGCCTTGGCAAGGATTTCAACACAATGTACACATTCTAAATATAGTGTGCATACATTCATGCTACCAGTACTTAAAGACACTTTCTTTATCTCCATAGCATCACCCCACACCATCAAGTAGCAACCATCCAACAATAACCTTATCTTGATTTTAACCATCAAAACCCTCCTTGTTGATTTGTCTTTGCCCAACAACATTTAGTTTGCATCTTACGGTGTGTGAATGGCACATTGTATCCTGTGGATTAGGTAAGCAGTCCATGCTGCTGCTGCAGTGATTAGGCCTGTGGCTTGTGGGACTAACATCAATGGTCTTCATTCATTCCAAGCCTAAGGCCAGGTGAGGACAGTACTGTATTTGTTAAACTAAACTAAAGTATTGTACAGCGCGGTTGCCTCTCACCTCTTCTACTGCCTCCCTGGCTCAGCATCTATTTCACAGCCAAGAAATAAAAATAAGAAACCTGTTCTGTGTTGGCTTTGAGTACCGTTAGACCGTCCCTAATTCATATTCAAGGAACATTTCACCTGGACTTTTACATTATGCCAGTGCTTCAAGTCTCTTCCCCGAAAGGTGAGAGTAAAACGTGCAAGAAGGCAGAAGTCTTGAGCAGAGTTTTCTGTGCTGCATATTTTAGTAGAATTACAACATTTATGCCCTCATTACAAATTGGATTAAAAGAGTGGGGTATTGACCTTGTGTGGTAAATACTTTCCATTTAAAGTTTTCGACTTTAAACTGAGGCATAACATACAGAATTGGTATTTAACACACTGAATTATGCTTGTTTTGCCTTATTAAAAGCCTCTACCAATACATTATCACACAAATCGTAATTCCTAACCCTGTGCAATCTTTCATTTGCACAAGGATTGGAATTTAAGCATTAACTTGTAAGGAGGACAATAAAGGGCAATTTAAATGTGATTTAAAATTAGCTAAGAGATTCCGTTCTAGTCTTGGTGACGTCACCGTATTAAACCCTTTCTGAAAGATCACACAAAGTACATTTTATGTCTCTCAATATGAACTCAGTAACATTTGCTATGCCAGTGGTTGACCCACGTTTTCACCTCGTTGAAGTGAGAGGGAAGTTTTGAGTAGTGTTTATTGATTTCAGGTACTTTAGGCCCCATTACAAGTTCGGTGGAATAGGTAAGGTATTTACCACTTATGATAAGTTCCATTACCCCAGAATGAGGTATTTACCAAGGGGCATATCAGCAAGGCGGTGCTTGAAATTATCGCCGCTTTTGCGTCCGTTTTCGGGCAAAAAGCGGCGATAATTTCATCGCTGTATCAGCAAAGACACGCTATTGCGTGTCTTGCTGATTTAGCGCCCCTTACAACAACGCCCAGCTTTGCATCTCTAATGAGATGCAAAGTGGGCGTTCCGTGCCAAAATAACTGGAGAAATGTCGCTAACCGACATTTCTCCAATTATCAAGCTGCACGCAAACAAGCAGAGCGATAAGAAAAGTAGCGATAACCACAGTTATCGCTACTTTACTTACGCCTGCTTGTAATCTGACTTAGCCATGTAATCCAATGGGAGGTGGATTACATGGCTAAAACCACCCTGCCCTATCTGCAAGGTATCGCTGGTCGCAGTGCGATTATCGCTGGATTTCCAGCGATAATCACACTGTTTTCCAGCTAACGCATGGATTCCTATCGCTTGGGAGATAAGCGTTGCTGATAGCACGCTATCTCCACGATAGAATCCAGCGTTAGCCTGCGATAATTATCCTCGCGCTAAAAGCGCTGAGCGATAATTATCGCAGGCCCTTGCTGATATGCCCCCAAATGTTTTAAATACCTCCTATTCCACATTTTTATCTTGCAAATGAAGCATAACATGCAGAATCAGTATTTAACGTACCAGATTCTGTGTGTTTTGTCTTTTTTACAGCACTCCCCATTCCCGATAAATTTTGACAGGTTTCATATAACTCGAAATTCCGATCCCTGTGTAAACACGTGCTTGCGCAGGAATTGTAATTTAGTCCTGCATTTGTAATCAGGGCCTAAGGGGCATATTTAGAAGGATTTAACGCTGCCGTAGGGTCAATTTTTTGATGTTACGGTGGCATTTTTTTCCCTCCATATTTTTTCCGCAGTCCAGTTAGCAATATTTTGCCAGCGTTAACGTGAATTTTTCACAGCGTCACTTCTGTTAGCGTGACTTACCGGAAATGAGCATCAACGTGGGCGTCCCGGCGTAAAAATTGCTACAAAACACACAACGCGATATTTACAAGGATTTCCTAGTATGTCCCTAAAAAAGAAAAACTGCTGCTAAGTCCCATTAGCAGCAGTTTTTTAATGTCAGAAATTACCTGGTCCTAAAAATGAAACAAACACACTTGGGGCCTCATTTAAAAAGTTTTGGTGCAGGACAGCGCCACAAGGAATCTTGCTGCGCTGCCCTGCGACAAAGCAAAAGGGCAGGAATGTGCCCGATTAATAAGATATGGTGCATTCCTATCTTTTTCCCTAACGTTGGTGCACAATGGCTACCATACGCTAAAGAAGGCATCCTTGTGCCTGGTGCAAGGGTACATGTGTTGTGGGGTGGATTGATTTTGTGTAGGAAGGGCCGACATCCAGCAAAAAAAGAATCTAGAAAGGGGAATTGCCTCATCCATTTTTTTTTGTTTAAATTTCTTGATTGGTATTTTTGCAAAACATAGGGGCATATTCTCAAGGAGCTATCGCCGAGTTATCAACACTTTAACGCATCCAAAGTCGCGCTAAATTTATCGCCCCATTCACAAGCTGGTGCTAACAGCCCAGAACACCAGTTTTCCTGCGAAAGCAGTCGCAAAAAACATCGCCACAGATGACCCCGGCAACTAACGCTAATGAGATGCAGAGTAGGCGTTCCCGAGCAAAATCCCGCGACAACACCACAATGCAACATTCTCAACGACCAGCCACATCGGCGATAGGAACACAAAACAGGCGATACGGCATGTTACCAGCAGGAAATTAACACCTGCTCTGACCTGGTGCAAAGTCGGACGTCAACCTGCACAAGAAAAGGGAGCCCAGCCCACAGCCACACCTGAAGAACAACAGATGCCATGGAGCCACTCACCATGCACCCCGGAGCCCCGAGAGGGCAACAACACCCACCGCCACCACCTCCAGGACCGCCACCACCGCAACGGACCCCCCCCGGACCACCACAGAGGCAGTGCAGACAAAGACAGCGGACCTTTAGGAAATGCACCAGCCCCACAGACCTAACACCAGACACTTGATTCCGGTCCAGGGAAGACATGGCTTGGCAGTTCGGTCGGGACTGTTCCCATGAGGCACAGGGTCAAGACTGATTTCCATATAGCTGTGTCTGAACTGGGGTGACAAAGTGAGCTAAAGAATGATGATGGATTCAACCCAGATCTGTGACTGGGGGTGAGTGTTTGAAAAGTTTCAGCACTCCGTCCATCATCTCCTTGTGTTTGCTAACACTAGACAATGCCAATGCCCACTACAGGCCCAAAAGGACAACCATCCTCTGCATACTGAACATCATTGCCCACAGGCTGACGGTACCAACACAGCGGACAACCAACATCCCTCCGCAGACAAAGCTGCTGGCTGTGCTGCACCTGTTGGCCTCTGGCATCCTCCCAAACAACAACCGCCCGAGTCAGAGGAGTCTCACAGCCAGCCCCATCCAAGTTCCTCACACCTGTCCTGGATGCCCTCACCAGCTAGGGACCCCAGCACCCATACGTCCCCCACAATGCGCAGGAACAGCTGGAGACCAAGCAAGGACTATACGCCATAGCTGGATCCCCGCACGTGTCGGGGGCAATCGACTGCACACTTGTCCCACTTCTGCCCCCTGCCAACACCGCACACAATACCCCAACAGAAAGCACACGCATCCCATCAACGTGCAGGCAATTGTGGATCACAGGGGACTCCTCACCAATGTCATGACCAACTACCCAGGCAGTGTGCATGATCCCTTCATCTTCCGACAGTCCAACATCAACCAGCGCTTCCAGGATGGCACCCATGGGAATGCACTGCCCGTTGGCAAGTACCAAATGAACACACCACACACCTCAACCCCACAATCATGCAACTCATAACTCTTGCACTGCACATGTCACAAAATCACATGCAACATGCCAAATAACATGCCCCCCCACCAGACACGACAGCACAACTTACTGTGGCAACCTTGGTCAGCCATGTACATGAGCCATCAACGGCATGGCACCTCAGCCACACAATACCGGAATGTGGGGAGAGGTGGGAACCAGGCATGTGCGAAGGAGGCAAGTGACCCATGAATGAGTATGTACACAATGCCAAGTGTGGCGGAGATGTGCTGGGCAGACTGCAGTATGCAGACCACAGACACAGCCATGTCTACATGCACTGCTGGTGTTTGGAGTGTAGTGGACAGTGGACGCAACCATGTCACCCCAGCCAGTGGGGAAGATCGCGGAAATGTAGCTTGTGACGTCCCCCCCTGTAAGCGTGTGCGGAGTGGGCCGGCCCGGCGTACGCCAGGCCAGTGCAGGGGTGTGAATAAAAAGCACATAGCACTGGCCGTGGTTCTCTTCCGGAATGCCCAACGCATCTGCCTGGGCGGCACCTTCCACCCTGCCACGAGGCCGACGCCGTCGCCGTGAGCGGTGTGGCCTGCGATCCTGTGCGCCTGCTGCACCCCGGGCGGCTGGTCCCTGGACCCATCATGCCTGCCCCTGCGCAGCCAGGCCTCACTGCTCACCTGCCGACACCGGTGTGTGTCAAAGAGGGCCCACCACATGCCGGCGCAAGCTCCAAGCCCGAGGCCCGCGACCTTCGCAGCCTCCTCAGACCATCACGGCCTCCGCGACACAGGCCCGCTTTATTCCTTTTTCGTTGACGTACTCCACCACTGCCTCGGGCCTACACTACGCTCAAGTAGGTCACACATTTGGAACTGAGTCTTGATTATGCTATGGCAGAGTACACACTTTATGGCAGCGTTTATATCACTATACTCCCTTCGATGTGGTGACACCAATTCTGTGCATAGCATCCCAACCACACGTGTCTGTGGGCCCCTGATGACTACGCCTTCGGACTACACTGCGGACGAGTAGGTCACACATGTTGAACTGATCCGTGATTCTGCATGGCGGAGTACATATCATTGTACGCAGGGAGACGCGGTTCAGTTTGGAGGAGAAAAGGACCATCGTTACGGAGGTGTCCGAACACTGCCGACAACTGCCCTGGTGAGACCAACCCTGTGCATCACGGGCCAACGACACGTGGCTGAGTTTATATCACTATACTCCCTTCGATGTGGTGGCACAAAGTATGTGCATGGCATCCCAACCACACGTGTCTGTGGGCCCTTGATGACTACGCCTTCGGACTACACTGCGGTCCTGCAGGCCCCACACAAATCCATGCCAGTCCATACCAGGCAGGACACGGCATCGTCGCTGGCTAAACACCCGCTCAGCTCTGTCGCTACTGCCTCGGTCGACCACGAGTCCTCCCCACATGCCATTTCAACACTGTGTGTCAGTGTTCCAGGAGGAGCTTGCTGAACAGCGGTTGGCCCGCGCTGGCCACTGCCTCCGGACAACACATCGGTCGAGTAGGGCACACATTGGGAACTCAGTCATGATTCATTTATGGCAGACCTGATATTATTGTACTGGCCTCGTCGCAGACTGCATCCCCTTTCAGCTCCGGGGCCACTAAGTCTGTTCCCCGACAACCATGGACACTTTCTTCTTGAGATTTGTTGGCGACTCGGTCCATGGACTGGGGGTTGTCTTCATCATCATGTCGGTGATACTGACTATGTGGCCAAAACGAGGCTGTAGCATTCCACTCCTCCATTTGCCGCTTCCGGCCGGCTCCTGCCCTCTGCATCATGCCCTGGAGGACACCTTCCACTGTCCCCCGCAAACCTCCGCTACATTCACCTTCGACGAGGACCCACTCACCTCGTGTGGCCCTATCTCACTGCACCGCAAGTCACCGTCCCGTGGCGGTGTACCTGTGCCGGCCGCAGTGCATCCGGGGTCACTAACTCTGTGCAGCTAAAACCGTGGCCCCAGTCTGATGGCATGTTGGATGGCCTCTGGGTCGATGGTCTGGGGGTCATCCGCACCATGTGTCTGTGGCCCTGCGCTGTGCGCTGCCTCTGGCCTCAACTGCGATCCACCTTGGCTCACACATCAAATCGAGTCCTGACCTGCCCGGACGTCGCATCACCGCAGGATGCACACGCCACCACCACCAAGACCAACTCCAAACGACAGGTGCCAGAGTCGTAAGTGTCTTACTGCCAGACTGTCAGAGTTGCTCACACCTGTCGTGGGGGCCATCATCAGCTTGATACCCTGCTCAGCTCTTCAGGTGCCACTAACTCAGTGCACCACAAATCAAGGAACATTCTGCTTGCATGTTGGGTGAACACTGTACTCCCTCCGGCTACCACCATGATGCTTCACAGTTGTTTCTGTTGTGCTGGTGTTTTATGTTTCTGCTTCAATTGTGACCACTGTTCAAGTTGTTGCCAGCACCAACGACTCCATGAGGGCTGGCTTACACTCACCCCACACACATCCAGCACATGCGTCACTGTACATGTGACCATGCCAATAAAGGTGTTGAGCGCACGTGCCCGTGGCCAGTTCAACTAACTATCTGTGTGTGTCCGTGTGCTCATGATGTATGCATTTGTGCCCCGGGCACTACAACATTACATTGTGCCATGTACAGAGGACGCAGCCATGTCACCGCAGGCAGCGGGTGGGACATTGCACATGTAGCTTTGTCGTCCCCCACTTAATACGTAAAAGGAGTGAACTGGGCTGGTGTACGCCAGTCTGGCGTGGGGGTGTGGATGATCATCCCGTGGCCCTGGGTGTGGTTCAGTACTGGAAATGTGCAAAGGCATGATGCTCTGTCGCAGTGTGGGTCTCCGTTGGGGAGTGTTGGTGGGCCCTGATGGGACTTAGACACCCACGTATGTGATCTGGTTTGGCTTCCATGAGGTAGTACCCCACCCGCACATGTTCGGCCACCCCCTTCTGGCAGTCTGACACCTGGCCTTGGAATGTGATGTGTGCTTGGGTGGGCTGCTGGGAGCCAGCCGGGGTGGTGTGTGTGTCCAGCTGTGTTGTCTGTGCAGGGGGTGGGGTGTCCTCGATGCAGCGGTGCTGCCCTGCTCCTGGAGGTCGATTGCCTAAGATGTCTATGGACTGTTGTGGGGCGTAGGTGTCGGAAGTGTGGTGGTCCTCTTCAGCATCACTGTAGAGTTGTCTGGTCTGCTCTGCTGGAGGTGTTGTTTGTCCCTCTGCAATGTGAAGGGGAGATGCTTGTTGACATTGTGTTGGCATGTATGTTGCCGCATTGTTCAAGTTTACATTCAGACTTCATGACAATGTACATTGTGACTGTTTGGGGGGGGCGGACTATTTGATGCGGGACAGTGGACATTTGGACTACATGACGTAGGTGGGGTTGTACACGTACATTTGCATCTCACAGTTTCCTGCTATGTCAGATGTGATTGGCCATTTTCTACGCACAGGCGGACCCAGTTGTGTCCTCTGTTCTGCACTGTAGGTGTTGGGCAGTGTACCACATTGTCGTCCATGTGGGTGTGCTGTAATTGCTATGTGCATGTGCTGCTTTGTGTGAGAGTCGCAGCTGTGATTTTGCTGTCCCTTATCCCTTGGAGGCGGTGTGCCTTTGGCTTTTGTGCTTTTGAGGTGCTGTGATGTTGGCGACTTGGGTCATTTGTGCTCTTGGACGGTTTTTGTACTCTTGTGCATTGTTTGTCTGCAGATGTGTTGTTGACGTCAGTAGTTGTTTGTGCAGGTGGATGTGTCAGAGTGTGACCTGCTCCTTTCCGGATGTGGTCCACACTCAGCCACCTCAGTCTCGTGGCGTGCACAGTGTCATGGTGATTGTACTCCAGCCATGCTGCTGGTCATGTGGTGTCACTTGCATTGTCAGTGTGGCTCTCACATACGCATCTTTGCTGTGTTTCGCACAGGTGCATGCGTGTGTTGTGTAATTGGTGATGTGTGGGGTGGGACCCCTTTGGGCACATGGTGAACGGGGGCCTACTTGATGTTTGTATGTGTGCTGCAGTGTGCCACGGGGATCAGGGACATGACCCAGGGTTATTGTGGGTGTGCGGTGTGCTACACGTCGTTGTGCATGTGTGCCATTGTTGCCATCCCCCCCGTCCCCACAGTCCCTGTTCGTTTTTCACCCTGTTGCTGTTGTGTCAGGTCATGTCGAGCAGTGTCCGGACTCCCGACTCCTTGCACCTTCTCCACACTGATGACTGTGGGCGCCATATGCTCCAGCTCCTCCTGTGGCACAGGACTCCCACCTCCATTCGCCTTTGCTGCCTTCCCATTGGCAGGGGGTTTCTGCTTGGTTTGGCTTTTCACATCGTGCCGGCGCATCTTGGCCTCCTCGGCACTCTGACTGTATTCACGATAGGATTCCATTTTTCCGTCTGTATTGCCAATGGCACGGTGTTGGTGACGGACAGTTGTTGTTGGTGCTCTGTCACCTCCTTGACGACGATCGGGTTTTCCTGCGGACTGTACCCCGTCTTCCTCTTCCTCTTCTCCTTGGCCTTCCCCGACCCCGAGGTTCATTGCTGGTGGTCTGTGGGGTTCGCGTTGACCTGGGCACTCGTTCCGGGTGCTGCGCAGTTTGATTTGTTTATGGTGTGTTTTTCTTGTTCAGCTTTTATGGTGCATTTTCCCGCCAGACGCGTGGGGATTGCAGGGCCGTCACTGGCTGTTGCTGTTTTTTTTTTCGTGGTTGGCCTCATCGCAACTTTATTCGCGTTGGGGTTTCGCATTGTTTCCGCGTCGCGTTGTTTTTAACGCGGTCATTTGACGCGTTATCATGGGACTATCGCATGGTGACGCCAGGTTGAGAATGCTACGTTAACACAGCGTTGTTTTCCCGCGATGGACTGCGATGTGAGAAGTTGCGTTAAGCTAAACTTGCAGTGGTTATCACACGTTCTTGTGAATAGGCCCCATAGTTGCCTTACAGTTACAAGCATCATTTCAGCTCAGGCACAGAGGTGCATACATCTCAGGTAATAATAATTCAGTCAATAGTTCAGTGCATGGCCTGGAGCATAGGCCGCTGTGATTAACAAGGGGGCACTCGCCAATATGCGTTACAGGGCACACGGGGATTGGACGCTGCATCTTAGGCCACTAATAGGAGGTGACGAGATTGGCACTTTGAAGCGAGGGGAGAGGAACCAATGTCTAGGGAATAACAGTATTATCTGATGCCCAACGCAGGTCTCCGCTACTACTCTTCTCTCCCACACCACCTGCATGACCCGCACAACCATAGGATCAACGGGTACATATCTAGTTGCATCCCTGGAAGATGATGAGGGAGGTGGGTAATGTATGACGGGGATGGGGGAAGGGGACTAGACAGGGCGCCAGCACATCCATGGAGCATCCCTGACTTATGTGCTGCTACCGCCACTACTTCCGTGCATGTAACGGTGGCCTGGGGCTCACCTTCTGACAGCAAACTGCGTTGAACGTCCTGCAATATAACATCCCAGTCGGCTGCCATCAGAACTTTACGTAACCCCAATGTGTCTTTGCGGCACAAGGCGATACATTCAGCTTGCGTCCAGACTGTTGGTGAGCGGGACCACACCAGTGCGGGAGGAGGTTCTGAACGTTTCCAACTCTTTGTGATTAAGCACTTATCTGCAAGTAGTCCCAGATCTATAAGCCTGGATGCCACCCTGTGCCTAGTCGATCTATGGAAGAGCCCCAGGAGACATACATCTCAGGTGAACGCCACTGTCTGCCGAGTGCAGCTAGCTAAGTGTGCTGTGACACTACGCCAGTACTCGTAAAGCGCAGGGCAGGCCCAGAGGATATGACTGAGATCCACGTCAATCAGCTTACATTGGGGACAACAAGCATCCGTACACCGGAAGTACCTGCTGATCTTAGCTGGTGTCAAATAGGCTCTGTGCAATACTTAGCACTGAAGAGACGGAATCTGTCATTTCTAGGAATATGGGTAGGTCCCTCAAGTATAGCCACCCATTCGCGGTCTGTGCATGGGAGAGTCAGGTCAGCATCCCAGAGATGTCGAAGAGACTTTAACAGATGTGCGTGCGCAGCGAGCTAGCAAACCACTTCGTGAGATGCCTCCCTGTGCCCATCACATGTATGTATTAAATTGTGAGATGCGTGTAGGAGAGTAGGATCTGCTTCACAGGGGTACCCCCACTTTTTGCTGATACTTCACTGGTTTTCGACATTAGTCTGGCTGGGGCCCTGCTATTCAGAACCCCAGCCTAGCTGTTTCCTCTTTAAAAGGGTCTCCATGTGCCTTAGGCACATCTCTGATTGGGATCTGGAGTGCCCTTGTAAGTCCCTAGTATATGGTATACTATGTACCAAGGGCATAGGTACCTCAGAGGCCTGCCAGGGGCTGCAGCATATATTATGCCACCCCTGGTAGGCCATCCAAACTGACACCACAGGTCTGCTACTGCAGCCTGGGTAAGGTGGTGCATGCACCCCTTGCTGTGGTATAGGTTACCTATATCACTAAATGCATACACACATATAAACCTATAAGTCACTCCTAAGGCAGGCCTTATCAATCCTAAAGGCAGAGTGCATGGTTCCTATGTGAGAGGGTGCCCCTGCATGAGCAGGGCCCCTCTGCAGCGTTCGGAGACCATCTCTGATGCTGTTTGTAGTGCAGCCTGACCATATACTCTTAAACGCATTATATCCTCGCGGTAAAATGCTAACTATGGAATGGCTGCACCGAAACATGTCGTGTTTGGTGTCAAACATCTTGGAATACTACCCCCCGCCAATTCTGGCGGCGGGGGTAGCATTCCACCCTTCTAGAGGGAAAGGCATGTTAACTCTGACGAGTCCGGTAACTTCTTTCCAGAGCCCTGGCATCACAAAATGGATGCTACTGCCACAGACACGAGTCTGGCCTCCTGCTGCTGGACGAAACTCCGGCAGGGGAGGCCTGGACAATAGGTTTCCTGTCCCAGGGAGGTGTGACCACCTCCCCAGACAGGACAATGTGTATTGGGGCTGGGCGGGAGCACTTTCGGGTGCTTTGAAGTCCTGCACTGGGGGCACATTTGGTGTCCCTGTGCATACCCCAGTTCAAACCGGATCAGGGGCTTGCAGCCCCTGCTTTGGCGCGAACTGGACAAAGGGAAAGGGGTGTAGCCACCCCTCTGCCCTGACCCACCCATAGGTGGGGCCACAGAGTAGTCCATCCCCTATTTTTGGAATAAAGGTAGGAACCCAGTCCTTAGGACTTTAGATTATACCTGGACGAAACTCTGAAACAGAATCCTGGACCTTCGACGCTCTACTCACGATTAGAGGACTGAAGAATCTCCCTTGGGGTCAAGGAGTGACTCCCCTGCTTGGCAGGCACCAAAGAAGCATCTGTCCGGTTCGCATCACTGAAGCTCCCGTCGGACGCCGAAGTCATCGCATCACCAGAGGTGGATTCTCAGACTTCCCCGAGGCTACCCTGAGTCCCCAGCAAAGCTGAGGCCCGTGGCTATCGTGGGTAACGTGAGACCGTGACCCCTGGACACCGAGCACACTTGCAAGTGCACCATCTTCTGGGTCTCCCAAGAAGTCGTGCTTTGGGCTCCGAGTAGCCCTAGCCTCCAGCACCACCTGCACTGAAGATCACTGGCCCCCACTCCACGAGTGTCCTGTAAGCCAGCTCCACGTGCGGCGTCACGAGGCTCCTTCGCGGTCGCTAGCCCGTTGGCTAGTAGCCCTTACCGAAGGCCAATCTTTTCTTTACTTGGCAGTCTGGTTGCTCCAGGCCTGCCCTCACTTACCCTTGCTGGCTGAGTTCCCCAGACCTTGCTGGTCTGCACCATCGACGATCTTCAGCTACATCGAGACTTGCCGTTGCCAAGGCTTGTTGGGTCCAATCTGGTCGCCGACACCGCAGCACTCGACAGACATCGTGTACCAGCCCGAATCCTGCTCCTGGTCGCCGACAACGCCTCCTGGACCTCGTGGCTGCAGAAACGAGACGACCGTCAACGCACCTGAAGCACTCGACATCGGTGGGCATCTGTCCATCGCCTCCCTGGTCACTGGCTAGTGACCCAGACTCTGTCCCCTCTGCTTTCAGGTTCTTCAGAACTCCGATCCACTCTTGGATCCACCCGGACACTTTTCTCCTGGTCGCCAGCAGCACTTTGCAGCAGATCGCCATAAGAACCGACGACGAAACCCGACCCCGAAAGGCACCTATGCACCCGGCTTCCCTGGGTGAGGTAACACGAGTACTCCAGTGCTCCCGTGGGTAGAGACTCTTCAAAGTCCTAGATCTCAAAGGGTTTTGTCCTAGTCCTCTTTTAAGTGTCCCTTTCCTCTATTTTCCCGATCCCGACTTTCTCCATAGAAGTTAACGGCGTATCGCGGTTGTGTATTTACACTGCACGCGTCTCCCGTGGGTCCCCTGTGTCACTACCTTGGGTGGTTCCTTGTGGTCCAAGCACTTCTAGAGGCTCTAGGCCTAGTGTCTAGTTCAGTCGTGGTTCGCATACCACTTTATTGGTATATGGTTTGGTACGCCCCTAGGGCCCAAACGTGTATTTGTGCTATTACTGTGATTTAAGATCTTATAATCTATGTATTTCGAACTCTAGCCTCATAAAGAGACTAGAGGGGTGTGTTTAGTAATAAATACATATATTTTGAATATATACCTGGTGTGGTGCTCTTTCATTTGGTCACTCAAGAGATTATAGACTGGTAAAACAAGCTGCTTTACATTCCTTCAAGACTTAGCCTGAAGGCTGCTCTCCATAGCTACCACTAGGATAGCTTTCAATAAGGTTGTCTTTAACCTACCTACCATAAGAGTCGATTTGGACTGGTGCAAGGTGCCCACTATAATTAGTGGACAGCATATGCCAGGCCAACTTCTCACATTGGTGTGCAGCGTGTGGGATTCCAGCTTGCTATTGTTTTACCAGATAATCTCAATTGAATTGATCAACTGAAAACCACTAAAGGTACCTAAGGTACATATAATTTAAGCTTAGAATATCAGTAAGTTCTACTGAACTTAGAGTTGTGTGTTAAGGGATAGCACAACCCTTTCTACAACTCAAGAGAGTTTAGTAGGCCACACTAGAGTAGGTAGTGCATACACCACACCACACTAGTAATGTCTTTAAAAGCAGGATCTAGAGATACCCTGCAGGAAGCCATGGAGCTTCCCCTCCAAGTATGACACACTCCCATTCTTGGAACTGAGAGCTTTGTGTAACGTGAGGAAATTAAGGACAGGCCAAAGTCCCACCACCCAACACCTCCAGGAGATGTTGGTGGCTTATGATCTTAGTAAGTCCTCAGAGACTGAAGGGGTAGGAGCAGAGGGTGGGCCAGCAGATGAGGAAGGGGCCAGGGGTACTACTACCCCCAGCCCCCCTCTGAAACTGACCAGGAGGGTGACAATGACCCTGACCTGGAAAACCCAATCCCTTCTGGGGAAGATGAAGATGAGGATCTGGAGAACCACACCTTTGTCCCCCCAGGAAGGATTATGAGTGTGCTCAGAAAGTCTAGGTCTCCTTCTCAGGAGTCTAACCACTCTGGCACCTCAATAGGGAGCTCTGTTTCTTCTCACAGGAGGGAATCCTCTCATGAGAGAAGAAAGAGACTGGTCCAGTATGAGGAAACTCAACTGGAGATCAGGAAGAAGCAATTGGCTTTAGATAGAGAATCCCTAGATCTCCTTAAAGAGAGAAGAAAGTTGGGACTAGAGTCCCATGGTGGCAGCCATATCCCTAGAGATAGGGAAAGGTCCTATGACCATAGGAACCTGAGCAAGATTGTCCCTCCCTACCAGAGTGGGGATGATATCCACAAATGGATAACTGCTTTAGAGAGGGCCTGTAAAGTACAGAAGGTCCCTCAGGAGCAGTGGGCAGCAATCTTGTGGCTCTCCTTTGCTGACAAAGGTAGAGACAAGCTCCTCACTGTTAGAGAGGAGGATGCTGACAATTACAAGGTCTTGAAGAGTGCTCTTATTGATGGGTTTGGCCTAACCACTGAACAGTACAGGTTGAAGTTCAGAGACACCCAAAAAGCACAGACTCAAGACTGGGTAGACTATGTGGATTGTTCTGCCAAGGCTCTGGAAGGCTGGTTGATGGGCAGTAAGGTGTGTGACTTCTCAGGATTGTATAATCTGATAATGAGGGAGCAGATTCTTAATAACTGTCAAAACCAGCTGTTGCATCAGTACCTGGTTGACTCTGATCTGACCTCTCCCCAAGAATTGGGAAAGAAGGCAGACAAATGGGTCAGAACCAGGGTGAAGCAGAAGGTACAGAACCAAGGTGGGGAAACCAAGAAGCAAGATGCTAAGAACTCTGACAAGGGTGGGGAGAAGGGTAAAGATCAAAAGTCTTCATCAGGCCCCCAAAACTCTTCTTCTGGTGGGGATTCCCAGTCTACCAAGGGTAAAGGCCAAAGAAAACCATGGTGCAAGGTCTGTAAGCAAAAGACCCACTGGACCAGTGATTGCACCAAGTCCAAAGACTCCAGTCCAGCCTCCACCAATGCCCCTAAGGCACCTGTTCCCCCTAGTACAGTTGGTGGAAGTGCTCCAGCCAAGGGTTTAGTAGGGTTCACCCTGGGAACTGAGTTGGGCTCTGACTTAGTCAGGGAGCTGACTCAGGCTGTGTTAGTCTGTGATGGAGGCATGGATGTGACCTCCACTGTGAGTCCCAGTAATCTGGGCAAGTACAGACAACAGCCTTTAATCAATGGACGAGAGGCTTTGGCATTTAGGGACACAGGGGCAAGTGTCACAATGGTGACACAAGACCTTGTGCTACCTGGGCAAGTTATACTTGGTGAAATGTACCAAGTGACCAATGCTAGCAATGTCAGAACAGACCATACTCTGGCAGTTGTTAACTTCTCCTGGGGAGGGGTAACTGGCCTTAAGAAGGTTGTGGTGAGTGCAAACCTACCAGTCGAATGCTTGCTTGGCAATGACTTAGAGACTTCTGCTTGGGCAGAAGTGGAGCTCAGGACCCATGCAGAAATGCTGGGGATCCCTGCAGATGTGTTTGCTGTGACCAGGTCACAAGCTAAACTGTCTAAAACTGAACAGGCCTTGGATTCTGAAAGAATGGACCAAGTGCCTTCCAAGAGGAGGAGTAGTAGGGTTAAGGCAGTGCCTTCCCCTTGGCTCAGGAGGAAGATCAGTCCCTTGAGGGGGATGATCTCAGCCCTGAAGAAGGAACTGTCCCAGAGGAACTTGAGCCTGACCAGGTTGAGTTCTTGGGGACAGGGGGACCTTCTAGGGCAGATCTGAGCCAGGAGCAGCAGAGCTGCCCCTCCCTTGAACCCCTCAGACAGCAAGCTGCTGCTGAGGCTGCTGGGAAAGCTAGTGGTCCCCATACAGTGTATTGGGATGATGGACTCCTGTACTCAGAGAGTAGAGACCCCAAGCCTGGTGCTACCAGGAGGTTGGTAATACCTTTGAAGTTCAGGGGCTTCCTATTGACCCTAGCCCATGATATTCCCTTAGCAGGACACCTGGGCCAGAACAAGACTTGGGACAGAATTGTCCCTCACTTTCACTGGCCCCACATGTCTGAAGACAGTAAGGAGTTTTGTCGCTCCTGTGTAACCTGCCAAGCCAGTGGCAAAGCAGGTGGCACTACAAAGGCCCCCTGATACCACTACCTGTGGTGGGGGTGCCCTTTGAGAGGGTAGGGATTGACATTGTTGGTCCCATGGATCCCCAAACAGCATCTGGGCACAGATTTATACTGGTGGTAGTGGATCATGCCACCAGGTATCCAGAGGCTATACCCCTTAGGACCACTACAGCACCTGTGGTGGCAAGGGCCCTCCTGGGAATTTTCTCAAGAGTGGGCTTTCCTAAGGAGGTGGTATCAGACAGGGGTGCAAACTTCATGTCTGGGTACTTAAAGGCAATGTGGAAGGAGTGTGGAGTTACTTATAAGTTCACCACACCCTATCACCCACAATGCAATGGTTTAGTTGAGAGATTCAACAAAACCTTGAAGGGCATGATTAAAGGGCTCCCAGAAAAGCTTAGGCGTAGATGGGACATACTCTTGCCCTGCCTTTTATTCGCATATAGGGAGGTGCCTCAGAAGGGGGTTGGTTACAGCCCTTTTGAACTTCTGTTTGGCCACCCTGTGAGGGGTCCACTGTGCTTGGTGAAGGAAGGATGGGAGTTACCTCTCAAGCCCCCAAAGCAAGATATAGTGGACTATGTACTTGGTCTCCGCTCCAGGATGGCTGAGTACATGAAAAAGGCAACCAAAAACCTTGAGGCTAGCCAGGAACTTCAAAAGGCCTGGCATGACCAAAAGGCTGTCCTAACTGTTTACCAGCCAGGACAGAAGGTGTGGGTGTTGGAGCCAGTGGCCCCAGCAGCTCTCCAAGACAAATGGAGTGGACCCCACACTATTGTTGAGCAGAAGGGTGAGGTCACTTACTTAGTAGACCTGGGAACACCCAGGAGTCCCCACAGGGTTCTCCATGTCAACAGACTTAAGCCATATGTGGACAGGGCAGACATGGGCTTGCTCATGGCTACTGATGAAGGGCAGGAGGAAGAGAGTGACCCACTCCCTGACCTGCTCTCACAGAACCCTGACGATGGGTCAGTTGATGGTGTAGCCTTGGCAGGCAGCCTCACTACCCAGCAACAAACTGATTGCAGGCAAGTCCTCAATCAGTTTAGACATATGTTTTCTCTGACACCCAGTCAGACCACCTGGTGCACTCATGAAGTGGACACTGGGGACAGTCTGCCTATTAAAAACAAGATTTATAGGCAACCTGACCATGTCAGGGACTGTATCAGGACTGAAGTCCAGAAGATGTTGGAATTGGGAGTGATTGAGCCCTCAGATAGCCCTTGGGCTAGTCCAGTAGTCCTAGTACCTAAACCTCACACCAGTGGTGGGAAAAGAGAGATGAGGTTTTGTGTAGACTACAGGGGCCTCAATGCAGTCACTAGGACTGATGCCCATCCAATACCCAGGGCAGATGAGCTCATAGATACTTTGGCCTCTGCCAAATATCTCAGCACATTTGACCTAACAGCTGGCTACTGGCAGATCAGACTAGCTGATGCTGCAAAGCCCAAAACAGCATTTTCAACCCCTAGTGGGCATTATCAATTTGTGGTGATGCCCTTTGGTCTGAAAATGCACCTGCCACTTTCCAGAGGTTGGTGAACACAGTTCTCACAGGACTGGAGGCCTATAGTGCAGCTTATCTAGATGATATTGCTGTCTTTAGCTCCACCTGGGAGGATCACCTGGTCCACCTCAGGAATGTTTTACAGGCCCTGCAAAAGGCAGGCCTGACTATCAAGGCCACTAAGTGCCAGATAGGGCAGAGTCAGGTTGTGTACCTGGGCCACCTTGTGGGTGGAGGCCAGGTTCAACCTTTGCAGAGCAAGATCCAGACCATCATGGACTGGACTGCTCCCACTACCCAGACTCAGGTGAGAGCCTTCTTAGGCCTGACTGGGTACTATAGGAGATTTGTCAAGGGGTATGGATCAATAGTGACACCCTTGAATGACTTAACTTCTAAGAAAATGCCCAAAAAGGTTCAGTGGACAGTTAGCTGTCAAAAGGCATTTGATGACCTCAAGCAGGCCATGTGCACTGCTCCAATTCTGCAGAGTCCTGATTACTCCAAGAAGTTCATTGTTCAAACTGATGCATCTGAGTTGGGGGTAGGGGCTGTACTGTCACAATTGAATGAAGAAGGTCAGGATCAGCCAGTAGCTTTTATTAGCAGAAGGCTGACCCCTAGAGAGAAACGTTGGTCAGCCATAGAGAGGGAGGCCTTTGCTGTGGTCTGGGCTCTGAAGAAGTTGAGGCCATACTTGTTTGGTACACACTGCCTGGTTCAGACAGACCATAAGCCCCTCTTATGGCTAAAACAAATGAAGGGTGAAAACCCCAAACTGCTTAGGTGGTCCATTTCCCTACAGGGGATGGACTTTACAGTGGAACATAGGCCTGGGAGTAACCATGCGAATGCAGATGGACTCTCTAGGTATTTCCACTTAGAACATGAAGACTTAACTGGGCAAGGTTAGTTTAATGTCCCTACGTTTGGGGGGGTTGTGTAGGAGAGTAGGATCTGCTTCACAGGGGTACCCCCACTTTTTGCTGATACTTCACTGGTTTTCGACATTAGTCTGGCTGGGGCCCTGCTATTCAGAACCCCAGCCTAGCTGTTTCCTCTTTAAAAGGGTCTCCATGTGCCTTAGGCACATCTCTGATTGGGATCTGGAGTGCCCTTGTAAGTCCCTAGTATATGGTATACTATGTACCAAGGGTATAGGTACCTCAGAGGCCTGCCAGGGGCTGCAGCATATATTATGCCACCCCTGGTAGGCCATCCAAACTGACACCACAGGTCTGCTACTGCAGCCTGGGTAAGGTGGTGCATGCACCCCTTGCTGTGGTATAGGTTACCTATATCACTAAATGCATACACACATATAAACCTATAAGTCACTCCTAAGGCAGGCCTTATCAATCCTAAAGGCAGAGTGCATGGTTCCTATGTGAGAGGGTGCCCCTGCATGAGCAGGGCCCCTCTGCAGCGTTCGGAGACCATCTCTGATGCTGTTTGTAGTGCAGCCTGACCATATACTCTTAAACGCATTATATCCTCGCGGTAAAATGCTAACTATGGAATGGCTGCACCGAAACATGTCGTGTTTGGTGTCAAACATCTTGGAATACTACCCCCCGCCAATTCTGGCGGCGGGGGTAGCATTCCACCCTTCTAGAGGGAAAGGCATGTTAACTCTGACGAGTCCGGTAACTTCTTTCCAGAGCCCTGGCATCACAAAATGGATGCTACTGCCACAGACACGAGTCTGGCCTCCTGCTGCTGGACGAAACTCCGGCAGGGGAGGCCTGGACAATAGGTTTCCTGTCCCAGGGAGGTGTGACCACCTCCCCAGACAGGACAATGTGTATTGGGGCTGGGCGGGAGCACTTTCGGGTGCTTTGAAGTCCTGCACTGGGGGCACATTTGGTGTCCCTAGTGCATACCCCAGTTCAAACCGGATCAGGGGCTTGCAGCCCCTGCTTTGGCGCGAACTGGACGAAGGGAAAGGGGTGTAGCCACCCCTCTGCCCTGACCCACCCATAGGTGGGGCCACAGAGTAGTCCATCCCCTATTTTTGGAATAAAGGTAGGAACCCAGTCCTTAGGACTTTAGATTATACCTGGACGAAACTCTGAAACAGAATCCTGGACCTTCGACGCTCTACTCACGATTAGAGGACTGAAGAATCTCCCTTGGGGTCAAGGAGTGACTCCCCTGCTTGGCAGGCACCAAAGAAGCATCTGTCCGGTTCGCATCACTGAAGCTCCCGTCGGACGCCGAAGTCATCGCATCACCAGAGGTGGATTCTCAGACTTCCCCGAGGCTACCCTGAGTCCCCAGCAAAGCTGAGGCCCGTGGCTATCGTGGGTAACGTGAGACCGTGACCCCTGGACACCGAGCACACTTGCAAGTGCACCATCTTCTGGGTCTCCCAAGAAGTCGTGCTTTGGGCTCCGAGTAGCCCTAGCCTCCAGCACCACCTGCACTGAAGATCACTGGCCCCCACTCCACGAGTGTCCTGTAAGCCAGCTCCACGTGCGGCGTCACGAGGCTCCTTCGCGGTCGCTAGCCCGTTGGCTAGTAGCCCTTACCGAAGGCCAATCTTTTCTTTACTTGGCAGTCTGGTTGCTCCAGGCCTGCCCTCACTTACCCTTGCTGGGTGAGTTCCCCAGACCTTGCTGGTCTGCACCATCGACCATCTTCAGCTACATCGAGACTTGCCGTTGCCAAGGCTTGTTGGGTCCAATCTGGTCGCCGACACCGCAGCACTCGACAGACATCGTGTACCAGCCCGAATCCTGCTCCTGGTCGCCGACAACGCCTCCTGGACCTCGTGGCTGCAGAAACGAGACGACCGTCAACGCACCTGAAGCACTCGACATCGGTGGGCATCTGTCCATCGCCTCCCTGGTCACTGGCTAGTGACCCAGACTCTGTCCCCTCTGCTTTCAGGTTCTTCAGAACTCCGATCCACTCTTGGATCCACCCGGACACTTTTCTCCTGGTCGCCAGCAGCACTTTGCAGCAGATCGCCATAAGAACCGACGACGAAACCCGACCCCGAAAGGCACCTATGCACCCGGCTTCCCTGGGTGAGGTAACACGAGTACTCCGGTGCTCCCGTGGGTAGAGACTCTTCAAAGTCCTAGATCTCAAAGGGTTTTGTCCTAGTCCTCTTTTAAGTGTCCCTTTCCTCTATTTTCCCGATCCCGACTTTCTCCATAGAAGTTAACGGCGTATCGCGGTTGTGTATTTACACTGCACGCGTCTCCCGTGGGTCCCCTGTGTCACTACCTTGGGTGGTTCCTTGTGGTCCAAGCACTTCTAGAGGCTCTAGGCCTAGTGTCTAGTTCAGTCGTGGTTCGCATACCACTTTATTGGTATATGGTTTGGTACGCCCCTAGGGCCCAAACGTGTATTTGTGCTATTACTGTAATTTAAGATCTTATAACCTATGTACTTCGAACTCTAGCCTCATAAAGAGACTAGAGGGGTGTGTTTAGTAATAAATACATATATTTTGAATATATACCTGGTGTGGTGCTCTTTCATTTGGTCACTCAAGAGATTATAGACTGGTAAAACAAGCTGCTTTACATTCCTTCAAGACTTAGCCTGAAGGCTGCTCTCCATAGCTACCACTAGGATAGCTTTCAATAAGGTTGTCTTTAACCTACCTACCATAAGAGTCGATTTGGACTGGTGCAAGGTGCCCACTATAATTAGTGGACAGCATATGCCAGGCCAACTTCTCACAATGCGTGTCAGGCTCCTGGGACACATCCCCCCATAGGGTCCATAGTGCTGTAAGTAACGAGGTACAAAGTAAAAACAGACCTTGCGGCAGTCCAACGTCCTCTACTAAGGCGTCGAAGGGCACCAGCAACCCATCTTAGTATAGCTCTATCAAAGTGGCTTACGGTTGGATTACTCCAAAGACAATTCTATTAATTTATCAATGAATAAATCATTCATGTCAAGATAGAAAGATAAGAAAACAGATAAAGAAAACACGGGTGTATGTGTTCAAAGACCTGATTTTATATTAATTGGTAATCATTAGTTATAAAGGGTACAAGAACAAAATCAACACAATGTAGCCAGAAGTAAAAATTACATAAAGTTAAAGTCTTCATAGTTACAATTGTGAACACCTTTTCACAAAGTGTTTTTAGGCAATCTGAAAAGTTTACACAAAGCCAAAATTGCCTATAATACAATAAAATAAGGAATAGGTGTAATAGACGACGTTTCGGTCTAATAGTCGCCGACTACCCAGCAAGCGTTAACACTTGGAGCCTCTCTGCGTTTCATACACAGATTTATTTTCCATTTCCTGCCAAAAGTGCCCGCATTTACTGAGGTCCTCAATTGAAGCAGTGCCAGCCATTGTGTGCTTGAACAGAGAGTCAATCCGTGGACTAGGTTTTTCAAATATTAACCTCTCTAAGCGCGAAGGGTCTTTTTTTCAACATAAGCAAGGTCCTGAGGATGGTCTAACGGACAAAGACATTATTAGACCGAAACCATATGAACTCACGCATGACACATTTGAAGGAGCAGAAGACAGGAGGCCAAATATACGCTGGCAAGTTAGAGAAGAAATACAGTAACCGGGGCAGCACCACCATTTTAAGTAGAGCTATGCAGCCCATGACGGTCAGGGGCAGACTCCACCAGAAGAGCATTTGCGACTTCCTCGAGCGGGCGGAGTTGCTTGTCTTGTCCGTTCGTGTGACGTCTCTGCCGTACGGCAACGCGAGTTGCCTGTTCGGGGGGACATATCGCGCAAACAGCACCATGCGGTAGCGCATGGGCGCGCCCATCTTGTTCTCTTTTCTGTTATGGTGCTGGGGCCTACTTTTTGAATTCTCCCTAAATCTTTTCAATCCTTGTTTCCCAAAAGTTTATTTCAGATATTTTTTATTTATTATCTTTCCCTCAGTCTTCTTAAGTGTATATTTTGCGTTTTTTCCAACTTTTTGTGTGTTTTTTTAGTGAGTTTTGTACTATTTTTCTCTCTATTTCCTTCCTAATTTGTTTTACTTCCTTTCTTCATCTTCCTGTTATTTTTTTTAATACATTCTGCATTTTATTTTCCGCCCACCCCAGCATCATGGCAGAGTCCCGAGCCACGAAAAAGGCAGCAAAGAAGAGACGCCTTCCTTGTGGAAGGCGGCGCCGGGTAAGGGTGCAGCCTTGGGCCTTGTGTTCAGAGGTGGAGGTGGCAGTGCTGTTTTTTTTTATGCGGGCCACCTCCTCTCCACCCTGGCAGCAGGTCTGGGTACAGGCTCCGGGAGCACCAGCAGCACTGGGCAAGGTGCGCTGGGCAGTGTATCACTGCTCCGGGGTCTGGCGCACCCACAATCAGCTGACACACCGGTGGGCTGACATCCTGGATCGAGAGCAGGACATGCTAGACCTGCTAGGGGTTGAGGTCAAGGGCTTGGTGAGTAGCTAATTATTTATATTATTATTACGTGTGTGATCTGTTATTGCAAAAAAAGTTTTACCAAATATTAAGTATTCTGCTCACATGCAGGTAGTTACATTTACAAATCTTATATTATGTGATCGTTATTCTAGACAGGTGCTCGGTTCTACCTAATCATTCTTGTTTGCGGCATTGTGCTTGCTTGGGCTGATTATGTAAGCCCTTAAGTAATACAGACTAGAGAGGGACTCCTTTCCTTTGTCCTGTCACTAAGATAGTGGTAGTTCAGTAGTAATTTAGCGGCGCGCAGTCTGTCACTTCAGTTCTTAGAACCTTTTTTGTAGCTCTTACAGTGACAAGCAACCAACAATTTGGTGTATGCATGCGTCCATTGAAGACAAAATGCAGACTTAGTGAATTGGCCCGTCAAAGGGGGTTGAGAATGTTTACAAATGAGATTGGAATTAAGAAGCAAATATCATTTGTAGCAATTTATTCAAAATTTTTGGGAATAGGTGGCTAGGTAGGTTTAGGAAATGTGGAATAAATAGATAGGACAGTCCACAATACTAGTCTACTACTAGAGGATCTGATTTAGGAAAGTTCAATATCATTGCAATTGCTGTTTCCTGTTCAAAAATATTTTTCGAAAGATTATGTATTTACTACCAATTATTGTTTGTCTCTTTAATTATGTCTTACATCCAGGGGCAAGAGGTCGTGTGAGGCGGGTGCGGGAGCTGGAGATGCCTCCCAGGACGAACGCCTCTCGGCCGATGGCTCTGCTGGCCCCAGTAAGTCCTCCTGTTGTTAATCTTAATATACATTTCCCTAACATTTACTGCTCCTTAATTTGAACTATTTTCTACCTGTTTCCTAATTTTATTTTTTCCCAAATACTCTTTGATCTATCCATTTCAAATATCTTGTTATCCCTGCATTATCCTACTAAGTTATTTTATATTTCTAGTGTCTGTATTTTACCTCACATTGCCTCTGTCTGTACTAGTATGTCTGTTGCTTCCTTTCTCTAGTTTTTCAGTCAGCTTTCCCTCTCCCCTTATATATTTTGTGACTGCCTAGTGGTGGTACTGTAAGACTCAGAGAACCCATTGGTCATGGTCACTTACTACTACTAGTACCAGTACTACTACTCTGCCGTGCAGGTGTTGCGGGGATTCTGCACATATACAGAACTATGCGCAGGAAAACAGGACCTCGGTGTATAGTGGTGTACCAACCATACACCTTAGTACCCAAAATCCCAATCCGACTAGCTATAGTGTCTCATTCGTTCTCCGTACTACAGCGAAGCTACCAATGATTAGACATCCCAGAACACGGACTCTTACAGGAATCGCGGGAGGAAGAACACTCTTTCACTACTCACTCATACTTGTCCACAACGTGCATAGTAAGAGACACAGTATAGTTTAAAATGTTTATTTCAACTAACGTGCTCTAAGACAAAGTACACGTGCCAGTACTAGCAACATAATGCATAAAGACAAAACAGTAATCATTGTTACAATTCCATAGAATACAAACGGGGACAGCATTTTATAAAGACAGTGGATAAAGGACTAAAATGCCTTGCCACCCTCCCCGTGCTAGTAACTAGTTTATTATAAAAATAGAAGACCTCTGGGCTTTGTCAGGGGGACCCCCATACCTCAAGAACTAGATGCAAGGTTTACATCATCGGACAAGCACAGCTCTTCTCCATGGAAAGGTTTTTCTCCAAGTGTCACCAACAGGGAGATCACAATATTAAAAGCACACGAATTTCTCCAGTGCAGCTGTATTTCATGTTATGTCTAAGTGCGAGGGGCTGACCAGAACAGCAAAAACAAGGTACGTTGTTTTTCGACCTTGTACATTGTGTGCAGACGAAAACCACAGAGAACATGAGAAAAGGTGAAAGGCAGACAGTTCTAATGTGAACGGTCACAAGCAGAGTCTGGAAAAACAAAGTCACAGAGTAACATGTGCAAAGGAGGCATCATGGCAGCTAGGCCTAAGCTAACTTAGAAATGTCGACAATGAGGCCACAATCCACACTACACCCTCCCCTGGTCAGTCCATAAGTCAAGACATAGGACGAAAACAGAGTTCGAATAGATGGAGCAGAATGTAAACGTCTATGGTTGGGAAATGTCCTTTTGCAGGAAAGGGAGAGTAAAAAAAAAACGTCGGAAAAAAAATTCTAGATAGGGCCAGAAAATAGGTCACTGAAAGAGAAGAGAAAAAAATCCAGTTATGCAGTTCATTGAGAGTCAATGCAACTAATCCATCAGAGTGTATGTGCAGAAAACTGCAACACCTTCCAAAAAGACATCATTGTCATGTCTGAAAAAAGAGATGCCATCCAGTTCAGTAAATCAAAACTGCATTCATGCTCCTCACAATAGGGAGCAGCGATCAGCATTGCGGGACAACTTGCGTGATACTCAGGATAACTTCGTTGTAGGAGATTCTGAGCAGCCGCCCAGATATCCCATTGCGCCAAGACACCAAGACGCCAAGACACCAAGTGCAGCCGCACGCGCCATTTATCCAGCACCGGAACATTCCCGTTCATGGGCCACTAAGGGGCCCATTAACTGGTCGAAATCCGGGTCCGAGGAAGACGTATTGGAGAGGCAAATATCCAAGGACGAAGAGAACGGACATCGTAAGCAGGACATCACAGGTTGCATGCAAGTGAAATACGCAAATCGATAGGAAAGTCCATAAGACACGCTGAGTGTCGCCAGCGGCAGGATGCCGAAGCTGTTAATCATGCGTTCACGGAGCATCCGCAGTCGCCCTGGGTTGTGTAGGCCCACAGGAGGTGCAGCCATTGCGCAACAGACAAAGTAAAAGCAATATTCCAGCAGCTAAGGCTAGGATCAATGGGAAGCCACGTATTGGAGAGGCAATAATCCAAGGACCAAGAGAAAGGACATCGGATGCATAATATCACAGGTTGCACGCAAGTGAAATACGCATAGCGAAAAGAAAGTCTATAGGACACACTGAGTGTCGCCAATGGTAGGATGCTGAAGCCAATGAGCATCTAAAAATCTAAATCCGTATTTGTAAAGCGCGAACTACTCACCCTTACGGGTCTCAAGGCGCTGGGGGCCGTCGTGGAAATTAAGTGAGCTATTGCCCAGAGTCACATGGTGCTGAGCTGAGCTGCCGCCGGAGCCGGGGATCGAACCGTGAGCCCTCTGCTCCGAAGTCAGCTGCCCTGGCCGCTGCACCACACCTCTCCACTGCGTTCACGGAGCATCCAGAGTCAACCTTGGTCGAGGAGGCCCCCAGGAAGTGCAGCCATTGCGCAGCAAACAGACCAAAAGCAATATACCAGCCGCTAAGGCGAGGAGC
Source organism: Calotriton arnoldi (assembly GCA_963921515.1). Classification (NCBI taxonomy): domain Eukaryota; kingdom Metazoa; phylum Chordata; class Amphibia; order Caudata; family Salamandridae; genus Calotriton; species Calotriton arnoldi. Next base: position 331,346 of record CAWUFW010012249.1, read on the forward strand.
AACGGAAAGCCGCCAAAGACGCTGGAAAAAATAGAATGAATAAAAGCCGGAATTACACCAAATATAGTCTGAAAGGAGGTCAAAAGGCCAGAGCCCACAACTTTAAAAAAGTACACAAGACCTTCGGTATTAGAAGCATTGAATATACGGTGAATCAGTTCACCGAAATGTTGGGGGAGGTTTGTGTTCAAAAGGGCCTGTGTCTCACTGTGGGTGCTGGCCACCTGGAGGACGAAGGTCTCCCGTGCGGAAGTGAGCATAACCTCCTGGTTTAATAGGAGCGCCTTTATTCTGCTCAATCTATTGAAATCTGCCTTCAAAGTCGGTATGTAAGGCCAAATGGAACTATCTAACTTCCCACGCGGGGGTGGAAAAAGCACATTTTTGCAGCACACTACGCGTTGAGAAACTGTTACAATGTAGGGTATGCCTGCCTGCATCCCACAGCAGTCTTGATTATTTAAAAGGAGATAGCTACCATTAGCAAGCATAGGGAAAGTAGGTGATATAACAGGAACAGGAATGCCCTTTAAAACACAAGCAAGATTCGGGGCAGAAACATTACAAGCCCCGTGCAATTTAATGTTTTTACAAACTAGGGAATGACCCACGGTAGAATCGCAAGTCTCCCCTGTGAGAAATACCTCCTTGTCATCCCTAAGGCATCTGTATGTGAAAGGTAGGGACCATAGTTCGTGCAAAAAGGCACTACCCAAAGGCTCAAAACGGCCAACCGGATAATGTTTCATGCAGGAACTGAATTCAAATAAAGAAAAAGGCAAGGTGATAACCCCGTGTACCAGCCACACTGCAGAGTCAGTCTCCGCCACAGAGAATGGTAAAGGATCTATTTTTTCGATATGTAGAAGATTGTATGTTGCATCTTTCATGGACATGAACTGCTGTTTCTCAGTTAAATTAAACGGCAAGAACAAGGCAGATGTGTTTAAAAAATGCCATGGAACCTTCCCCATTTTCAGTGTTTGCAAAGTCCATGCAAACTGCATTACTGAACGCAATTGATTCTGAGCATGATATAACACAGACACGTCATCTTGTACAATATCAACAACAGATGAAACAATATTCTCTAATGTGTAAATGCGGGAAGACAGGGTGTTAATACTATTGTCGACAACAGCAAGCACTTTTTCTAGATTTGCTTGATCTATTTCCTGTAAACGGGAAGCAGCTTCTATTTGTGAAAGCTTCCAGATTTCATTGTAAGTCGCATAAACAAATCTTTTAGGTCTTGGACCTCAAGGTCCTAAACCAAAATCAGCCAGATCGATGTTGTCTGATAGTAGGGATAAATGATGTTTTACAGAATCTAATGTAGAGTGCTGCAACCACTGTTTACATAATTTACTAACTGAATATGTCGTAACCGTACGTGATTCAGAAAACCGTGGATCTGGTCTATCCTGTTTGTAACCCGGAGCAGAGTTATGAAAACGCAGTTGGCATGCATTAGATGCTATGTGAGCTGTGTTAAAGCTCAAAGGAGATTACGTTCGTCTCCTTTCCATATCCCGCTATTGGCAGCCATTTTGGGTCAGCGCTCTAGTCGCTGGACCCCGTTAGGGCATTTAAACTCACTTGATGCGACCGCGCAGCGGGCGCGCCGCTGGCGCGCCGAAGGCGCGCCTAAGGCAAGCCCGTCTGCGCCCGTCCGCGGCCGGCAGGGGCCAGGGGCTGGGAGTCCTGCCCCCTCTCAACTAAAGAGACACTCTTATAGCCCTGAGCAGCTAAAAAATTTAAATAATACTCCTGCTATAGGATGTATTCATAAAATTAACCCTAGCAGCTTAGAGACGAGTTGTAGGTACTGTTCTTTTAGGCTACAAACTCAATCCTCCTCTTCTTCTTTGGAAGAACTACAGGGGAAAACCTACAAACTGTTTCTGCTCAACTGTAGATCACTTCCCAAACACTCATCGGAATTATTTATACTGTTGTCAGAGGAAAGTCCGGACATTTTGTTTCTTACGAACCTCTACTCGGAACCTGATATTGTCCAAGCCCTTCCCTCTGATTATTTAATTCAGAGACTTGACAGACCCACAGGGAAAGGCGGTGGGGTTGCTATTATTTTTAAAAACTCTTTTAAGTGTCGTAACCTCGGGAGTCCTTTAAGTGATTGTGAGAATCTTCACTTTTCTATAAGACTCTCCCCCTTGCTTTCCTTTTCGGGCATTCTAATCTATCGACCGCCTGGATCGATGGGTCAGTTCTCTAACTCTTTATCTGAAACAGTCACTAAGTTGGCTAGCTGTGCTTCTAACTTTACTGTTTTAGGCGACCTAAATGTCCACATTGACGATTATGCGTCAATAGGTGCGTCAGAACTCTCTTCGGACCTTGCCGCCCTTCAACTTTTTCAGAAGGTGCCACTGGCTACTCACACTAAAGGTCACCTTCTTGACCCTGTTTTTTCTAACTTATAAGAGTTATTCTGCTTCGACCCTATTCCCATTCCTTGGTCAGACCACCATTTGATCACTTTACATTGGTCGCCTAAGCTGGCTATCCCTACCGTTCAACCATTAGGGAAATTAGTCCGCGGCTGGCCTAAACTTAGCGTAGAAAAATGGACCTCCGCTCTGGACCTTTCCAAACCATCTTTAATTCTCGATCCGGTAGTAGGGAATGACCATTTTAATAACTGGATCGAAGGGACTTTAGATCAGGTTCTTCCTAAAAAGAATATTCAGATAAACATAGGACCCAATAAAGCAGCCTGGTACACGCCTAAACTTCGCGAGCTAAAGCAATTGTGTAAGAGGGCAGAGAGAAGCTGGAGGAAAGATTTTTCCCTTTCCAAGAAAAAGCAATATAGGGATACCATTAGTATATACAAAAGTGAAATCAAAAAGGCGCAAGCACACTACTTTAGTGAAAAAATTTCTGCTGCCGTTAACTCCCCCCAGGAGACGTTTCGCATTTTAAACAAACTCCTCAATGCACCCACTCCCCTGGTCTCTTATGAAGCAACAGACGACCAATGCAATGACTTTGCAGATTTTTTTCACAACAAAATTTTAACCATTAGCTGCTTATTTCCTAACCCCCTGCCTGCTCCTCCCTTAGAGGAAATAAAGGTATGGAGTAAAGAACACTCTCTTGAAATGTTTCCTCCACTGGACATCGAAACTTTCAAAACCATGTTCGCATCGGTTAAGAGTGGATCACCTAGCGATCCGGCTCCTCTTGACATCCTGAAATCTGTATCTGTTTTAGTAGGCCCCACTATTATGGAACTGATCAACGCCTCGCTTTCCTCAGGGGTGGTCCCTCTCCTTTGGAAAAATGCCTTGGTAAAGGCTTTATTGAAAAAAACAAACTTGGATCCCGACTGTCTTGGTAACTATCGTCCCATCTCGCTCCTTCCTGGGGTGAGCAAAATCGCAGAAAAGTATGTAAATCGATCACTTTCCAGATACCTAGAAAGGGAGAACCTTCTCCATGCGTCCCAAACTGGGTTTCGCCCAGGACATGGGACAGAAACTGCTTTACTAGCAGTCGTCGAGGATTCCAGAAGGATCCTCGATGCAGGAGGCTCCCTGGCCGTGCTTCTTTTAGATCTTAGCGCGGCCTTTGATACGGTTAATCACCGTATTTTAATTCAACGGCTTCAGGATTTGGGTATTACTGGAACTGCTCTGGATTGGCTGCGTTCCTTTCTGGAGAACAGATACTTCCAAGTAGTCGATGGTGAGGCTACATCCACTCCTCGACCTCTTCATTGTGGGGTTCCTCAGGGGTCGTCCTTGAGCCCCACTCTTTTAATGTTTACATGGCTCCTCTTGCTGACATTGTTCTTCCATTTGGGGTGCAAATTGTCACTTATGCCGACGACACTCAATTGGTCGTCGCTTTGAACCACACCAATAAAGCATCTACTTGTCTTGGCCCATGTCTCGAGGAAGTGATGAGATGGATGAAACATTCCCATCTTAAACTTAATGGAGACAAGACTGAGCTTATGCTCCTTGGCAAACCCTCCCTCTCTGAAATAGCTTCTACTTGGCCTATTTGTATAGGCCCCATGCCGGCCCCTAAATCAGAGATAAAGAGCCTTGGTGTCTGGCTTGACTCTGAGCTCGGTTTTAAAATCCAAGCCAGAAAGGTTGTTGCCTCTTGTTTTGGCATTCTAAGAATGCTGCGCAAAGTGCTTCCTATGCTACCCCTTCAGGTCAAAAGCTTGTAGTCCAATCGCTTATTCTATCTCGTTTGGACTACGGAAATGCACTGTACCTTGCTGCCCCTAGCCTGGTGCTGGCCAAACTTCAAACTGTGCAGAATTGTGCCGCTAGGATTCTTATGGGAATTCATAGTCGCCAAACTGCAAGGCCTGCCCTAAAGGCTCTCCATTGGCTTCCAGTTTTGGAAAGAGTCCATTTTAAAGCTCTGTGTATTACTCACAGGCTGATAGGAGGGAATGGACCTCCTATTATCTCCTCCTTGATCCAGCCCTATTTAGCCACTAGGGACCTTCGCTCAAATAATCTTCATTTGGCGTCTGTGCCCAGAATTAAGAAGGCCCGTAGCGGCGGACGTCTTTTCTCTTACAACGCCGCTAAACTGTGGAACTCACTTCCTCTGCAGCTCCGAAAGCAACCCAACTACATGTCATTCCGTAAGATGCTTAAAACTTGGCTTTTCCCCAATTGATCGTGTCACAGCTGTTTCGACTTGCCCTCAGCGCTGGGATGCCTGCGGGTAACTATGCGCTTTATACATATCACTTTCATTTCATTTCATTCATGGGCCACACCAACCAGGCGGACCGATCTAGTGCAGAGACATTAAACGAATTATGTTGAAACAACGCTTGCAAAGTTTCAAGGGAAATATTTAAATGCAAGCTTCTGTTCGGCCAGGAACACAACGCAGGAGTGGAAGGTGCATTCAATTGTTTGGAAGTTGCCAAACCCAAACAAGTTGTTTGATATATAGTACAGTATAAAAATAACATTTGTGTGGGGATAAGGTAAGCACGGTGCAAAGCTTCTGTACCGCGTACCTGCTAAACTTTAGTGCCCCAAATAGATTTCAAGTCAATGCTGTTTTTCCAGTGCTCATAGCCACCCACAGCTAATGCGTCCATAAAGGAACTGGAATAGAGCAATTTTGTGTGGGTCAACTTTACCTTTGGATTTGAAGAAATGTTCAATTTAAAATAATAGGACCCTGGGTTAGATCTGTCAAAGTCTGTAAAGTAGGTAAATTTATTTATCAGTGTTTGGGAGCTACCTTGCAGAGGGGTCGGGCAATGTTCCCATTGGGTGTAATTGAAACTACCTCGAATTGTACTGGGTTTATGCAGAAAATGGTTGCCGTAATGCTGGTAACAATACAAATCGGCATAATTAGCAGAATTTAAGTACAAATCCTCAGCGTTAAAAGCAGCATAATATTTCAAATCAGAAAATAACAATTCAATGGCATGCACATCCCAATCATCTGAATGAATATTCCTCTTTACCACATCACCCATGGAAACACGAAGCACATTAGGAACATTAATAATTTCTGTCGGTCCATGAATTTGGAAATTCACTGCATCCCATACGATGCAATCTGCAACTGGAAAGGCGGAAATGTTCACAAATGTGTGATCACGCTTCATGATGTGAGAAGAAGAATGCGGAGCCAAAGTTCCAGCCACAGAGTTCACCGCAGAGCGTTCTGGCAAGTAGTGACTATTGATGAACAAGAAAAAAACTGTCACAAAGCCAATGGACATGAACAGTAAAATCAGGAATAGCACCAACCAGATGTATGTCCATGGAGGGACCAAAAAATTATCTCTGAACCAGGATACAAAAATACTCAATTTGGTTGGGACAAATGATGAGGTGGAAGAGGAATCAAAGGAAAAACGAGTCGGGTTCAGAGGTGTTGTAGGTAAATGAGTAACTGACTCACTTGCGGGGTATGTATATTCGGTTTCCTCGTTGCAGGAGGAAGCCGGGAGGTTGAGCAGGCGATCTGGCAAAGCGACCATCCCAATGGCAACATCAGCGCCTGTGGAGACTGGAGGGCCACGAACAGGATTTCTTGAAATTGCTGGACATGATACCGCAAGTGTTACACTATTCAGGATCGGCCAGATGTTGTAGCTTGACATTGTCCACTGAGATGTTTCTGTTGTCTTTGCGACCAGGAAGCGGTGGTAAGAAGACTGAACGAGTACCCTTCAAGCCAAGAACTGGAACCGGTGCACGATAAGAGGGGCCAAATTCTTTTTTGTTCTCCACCTTCTCTCGGACCAGATCTCCAATCTTCGGAAGCCAGCCGGCAACCGGAATCTGCAACGCAGTGTCAGTGGCTGAAGGTAAGTGTTCGTTTGCAAGTCTGTCACGGGTCTCTTGTAAGTCCTGCAACATAGTAGAATGATTATCTACGTCAAAGATTGCGGCATTCGCCGCCAAGTCTAGACCATCAAGGTCTGGCACAAACATCTGTATGCCAAAGAGCATTTCATATGGAGTCCGCCCACCCAGAGATCTTCTAGGGAGATTATTAAGTGCACGTTGCACGCCATACAAGTGGGCCAGCCAGTTCCTGCCAGTACCTAAGACTCTAGCTGTCAAGGATTGCTTTAAGTCACGGTTCATTCGCTCCACAATTGAGTTGCCCTCAGGCCTGTATGGAGACGAAAATTGCACCAGCACCCCCATGGACCTCATCGTGTCCTTGTACGCCTTAGAGGCGAACGCTGGACCTTGGTCGGAATGGAAGGTGCCACAGGCAAAAATTCCGACAAAGACACGCAAATCCCTGATGACATTTCGAGCGTCAGCACTGCGTTGTGGCCAAACCCAGATGAAACGTGTGCACGAATCAACTGCAACTAAGATATATTTATATGCAGTATCAGAAGAAAATGGACCGCAGTGATCAAGGTATATACAACCAAAAGGTTTATTAGAAATGCAGAGCTGTGTTTGTGGCGGACGTGTAACCGTAGAGGGCTTAATCTGCTGACAAATGTCACAAGAAAGGACATCATTACGGGTTTGTTTATATAAACCACGCCACCAGTAACGCTGCTGCAAAAGTGAAACAGTTGCAGACACACCAGCATGGGCCGAAGCCAAGCCTTCGTGTGCGGCTGTTATCAAAGACTGTCTGCGGTCCGCGTTGGGAATCAGCCGATCACCAACATCTGGAATCCTTACATAAGGAACATGGCCGGGACTTAAGTGATAAGAGTACTTGGAAGGGAAACCCTGTGGGTAATTAGTACCTTCCTTGGTTGCAGCAATAGCTGCCAAAATCTCATTATCTATTTTAGTCATGGATCTTGTAACGGCTGCTACTGAGCACGTGGCTACTGCTGATTTGGCAGCTTCATCCGCCAAACTGTTACCGACCACGTGTGCGCCCACACGCTGGTGGCCAAGAGTGTGAATCACCTGTGTGAGAGGCAGATGTTGTTTAAGATCTGCTACTCGAACCCAAAGCATTTTATGTTTAATTGCGCTGCCCTCAGAATCTCTATAGTCGTTTTGAGACCAAAAGAATAAGTTGTCATTAAAAGACTGGACACAGTAGTAAGAATCGCATACAATAAGTGTAGTCACATCCGGATCTGCAAACTCAAGTGCGAGCACCAAAGCACGCAGCTTGGCCAATTGTGCGGTACTGTCTCCCAGTCCCTGCGTGTGCACAACACTCGATTTGAACTCACCGTTCACCATGTGACCGGCCACAATAGCACATGCTGCTGGGTACGCATGCTTAGAACCCGCGGCCGGTTGCGCCGAAACATCGGTGTAAATGATACATTTGTACTCCTCAAGTGGCAGCAAAGACAGAGGAGGGGGATGAACAAATTCATACTGCAAGAACTCCTGTGTCTGAAGAGAGGAATCAAAGATAAAGGTGACATCCGGAGATGTCAAAGAAGTAGCCCATTGTATCCAACGGGGGTGCAAAGCCTTAGAGTTTGGTACACTTGCCCTTGTCACTGCCTCCAGGGCAGGATAGGGTGTGACAACCAAGATGCGTTTTCCCTGTGCCAGTGCACGTTCTTTAAGAATCGCCATTTGCACTGCAGTCAAAACTTTCTCCACAGTTGAAAAACGCAACTCGGCAGAAGTGTACAGATGCGACTTGTAGGCAATAGGTACTGTGTCACCTTCGTTAAACATCAAGTGCGTGAAACCCACTGCCCCTGGCACAATTCTAATCACCAGGTTCGTGTGGTTATCACGAGTCAACAAGAACTTAGATTCAAGTAGATCAGACTGCAAAGATTGCAGTATAGTGGAGTGTTCTGGAAGCCAGCACGACTTTGAAAAGGTTGGTTGTATCAAGGCATAACGAGGCTTGATACACTGGGCATATTCTGGAATGTAAGAACGCCCGAAGTTCAAACATCCCAGTGAAGACTGAAGTTTTTTCAGGGTCGTTGGAGGGCGCAGAAGTGCGCACTTCTCCAGGAAGTGGGGAGCTAAGCCCCTACCTTCATTGTTGAGCTCATAGCCCAAAAACAACACAGTGTATTCTGCGATGTGAGATTTGGCAAAATTAAATTTGTATCCTAAGACCGCGAACTCAAGAATAATGCGGTCTACTCGGGAAAGATGCGGCCATAGTTCGTCGTCTGTCAGATATATATCATCCACGTACGAATACGCATCTGGGTCTATGCTGTCCAACAAAGAGACAACACAGGCAGCGAAGACCCCTGGGCTGTTCTTGTAGCCCATTGGCAAACGTCAGAATTTTATTGTTTTCCACCGGAAGTGAACGCGGTCCATTGACTGCAGTCCGGGGACAAATTGTGAGTGTAAAAACCATTGGAAAGGTCAAGTGTCGTCTTATATTTTTTACGAACAAGACTGTCTACGAGCGCAAAACTATGGGTATTCTGTACCGCAAAGGTTCGACAATGAGAGTTCAAATGCCGGTAGTCTAAAACCAAGCGATAAGACCCATCGGGTTTAGAAACCGCGAAAAGAGGATTATTAATTGGTGACACGCATGTTTCAATTACTCCTTGATATTCTAACTGTGTCAGAATGTCGGAAACGGGACCCTTAGCTTCCCGCCTGAGGGGATATTGGGGTTGAGGCTGTGGCAGAGACCGCAATGGTATATCATGGGGGGGAGAGTCCTCATCCCAGCCCACGTGATTACGGTACTGTGCCGGGGCCTGGGCCACAGCCCATTCAGCTGCTAACGCCTCCGCTCTGTCCTTGGGGACATGATGCGAAAAGCTCGGAAGGATGACTTCCTCCCCTCTCGGAGCAGCAAGTACAAATGAGGGCGGCCAAACTGCCTCAGCCAACAAAATGTCGTAAGAAGAGGTCAGATTTTCCCCAAAAAATCCCTTTAATAACACGCTCAATGTCACCTTCAATTTGAAGGACAATATTAAATAGTCTGTCAGGGGGTGCCACTCGGGTGTCAGCTGTCTCGACAGTAATGAAAGTGTCAGTTGCTGTCGCCTCCACATGAGGACGTAGTGCCTCCCGCACTATGGTAACTTCCGCGGCGCTGTCTAGCAGCGTCACTGCCATCGTCCAATTCAGGAGTCTCGTTCTCACCGTCCGTGGCATATCTCGCTGTCAAAGCTGCAACTTTTTTCTTCTGAAACTGTGGGCGAGAACGGGGAAATTCTTCTTGTTTCCCTCTGCCTGGTTGTCGAGGTTGGTCTCGTCCCTGTGGGGCATCATGACCCCTGCCTCTTTCCTGGCGATCTCCTCCACCAGCCTGTGAGGCCAACGGTGCCTGTGAAGAACGAGGAGAACTCTGGTCAGGGACCTGAAATCTATCAGGAGATTTAATTCTCGCTCGGTCGCGCAAATCATAAGTGCGTTCAGAAGATACGGAAACTGATGACGCAGCACGCGACCCTGATTTTGGTTGTTGCTTTCCCTGTTTCTTCAACTTCCAGTTCTTTTTAGAAAAGAACGGTTTCTCGTCTTTATCAGACTGAGATTTTTGTTGTGGTTGTGTTTGAGCTTGCGTTTTAGCAAAAGGCTTAACCCCCAAACTATTGCGGCCAATGGTTTTATAAGCCTGTGCAATAATGCTTGGTAATTCGCAAGGCGTGTCCGGCTCTGGGACCAAAGCCAAAGCATTAGCGACTTGAAAGTTGACTGCATCACCCTTTACGTTCGCAAGGATTAGATCAGCCACTACATCGAACACTCCCACCAGTCTCATCCCCAGTTCCACAGCCGCTTCAGGGCCATGTTCATCTTGTCCACGCTTAATCACGGTGGGGAGGACCGTAATGGATGGAGTGCCGAAACACTTCGCATACACTGCTGCGAATACCTTGCCCCAGTTGTTGCAATCTGTCAACTCGGGAATTAAGTCTTTTGGCAAACTAATAGTCAAAATCCTGTGTTTTTCCACAGGAGAGGTATTTGGAAACACCGCCTCCAGCTGGTCAAATTTTTCTGCAAGCCAATAAAGCAAATCATCCTTATTCAGTGGGCGCTTGCCCATCACCGAATTAACCATGACGGGACTTATGGTCACACCGCCAATCCTAGCTGGATGCGCCGCAACTCCAGGAGGAGCCATCTGGACGTTGCCTGTGACATATTGTACTAAAGCTCTATGCACACGGATCAAAGACGTATGCAGCACGCGCAGTTCATCTACTGGAACCGCTAAATGACGTGGATGTGGGGTATACCCGGCCAAAACAGGCCAAGCGGCCCCATCTATCAATAAGGGGCCTAAACGAATTGGGGTGACCGGATGTGGGAGGGCGCCATTAAACCAAACACGGTGTTGCCATGCCGTGAGCGGTACTTCAAGAGCCTGATAAGGCCTATAAGCATTTGGAAGTGCGGTGGGAGCGTAAACGTGGAACAAATTGTCAGCTCCTTCCACCGCCGGAAAAGTGACCCATGAGTAAAACACCTTTAAGTGGTAAGCCGGATCAGCTTGGACCACAAAGATGAGGGCGACACCCGCGTCAGGCACTCCATACGCTGTCAAATGAGCTAGGAGCGCAGCGCGGCTATGTGCCGGGATATTTATATTCACAGCCATTAAGACCAAGAATGAAAAACAACCTAGTGCGTGGCATCGCAATATAGGGTTAACATTAAAGAGAACACCTTTTAATAACTTCAAGCTTGAAAGAACCTATAAAAACATCAATATAGGAGGTTACACCCTCACATATGTTTCCAGAAACAGAAGTGAAGGGAATTGTGGACAAGCACAAGCACTACTCAAGCGTCTCGCAGATAAGAAGCCCACCACGTTGGTGGCACCATGTTGCGGGGTTTCTGCACATATACAGAACTATGCGCAGGAAAACAGGACCTCGGTGTCTAGTGGTGTACCAACCATACACCTTAGTACCCAAAATCCCAATCCGACTAGCTATAGTGTCTCATTCGTTCTCCGTACTACAGCGAAGCTACCAATGATTAGACATCCCAGAACATGGACTCTTACAGGAATCGCGGGAGCAAGAACACTCTTTCACTACTCACTCATACTTGTCCACAACGTGCGTAGTAAGAGACACAGTATAGTTTAAAATGTTTATTTCAACTAACGTGCTCTAAGACACAGTACACATGCCAGTACTAGCAACATAATGCATAAAGACAAAACAGTAAGCATTGTTACAATTCCATAGAATACAAACGGGGACAGCATTTTATAAAGACAGTGGATAAAGGACTAAAATGCCTTGCCACCCTCCCCTTGCTAGTAACTAGTTTATTATAAAAATAGAAGACCTCTGGGCTTTGTCAGGGGACCCCCATACCTCAAGAACTAGATGCAAGGTTTACATCATCGGACAAGCACAGCTCTTCTCCCTGGAAAGGTTTTTCTCCAAGTGTCACCAACAGGGAGATCACAATATTAAAAGCACACAAATTTCTCCAGTGCAGCTGTTTTTTATGTTATGTCTAAGTGCGAGGGGCTGACCAGAACAGCAAAAACAAGGTACGTTGTTTTTCGACCTTGTACATTGTGTGCAGACGAAAACCACAGAGAACATGAGAAAAGGTGAAAGGCAGACAGTTCTAATGTGAACGGTCACAAGCAGAGTCTGGAAAAACAAAGTCACAGAGTAACGTGTGCAAAGGAGGCATCATGGCAGCTAGGCCTAAGCTAACTTAGCAATGTCGACAATGAGGCCACAATCCACCCTACACAGGTTGCATGCCCAAGTAAGGTATTGTACGCATGTTTGTTGAGATGAGAAGGCTTTCTTTTACTTTCTCATGCTCAATCAATAAAACGAGAGAATGGCCATGGTCATGTCGGACAAGCCAAAGTTGTGTCTAGTATTATTAGCAGCAGTTGATGGTGAACTGATTACCGTGTACCATGGCTGGAAGGAAGTATGAGGAGGATGAGGTTGGCACCATTACATTTGCCAACCAAGAAGACCTTATGTCCGATTGTCCGCCCAGTTGGCCACTCTTATTTCTTTTCAAAAACTCAGATTCACCAATAGCTCTAGCCACTCTGTCCAGTCCTTTTCAGGTTGTCTTCTTGAGAGGCTTTTCAAAAATTGCCATCCTCAAAATGGCCAACTGTATATTTTCGATAGAACATACTGTCTGTATCCGAATTGTAGTGATGTGTGTGGTGTATGTATTATCAATTTTGCTTCAAATAAAAATAAATAGGGTGAAGTGTGTATGGCATCTAAGAAATGTGTAATGTTTTTTCTAGCTGCACCGAACATCAATACCGGGGCCAGTGGGGACGGCGGCACCAGCCAGGAAGCAGATGCGGCAGCTGCAGGGGGTGAGCCAGCGGCTGTGGCAGGCAGGGGTAAGTCATATTGCTTGCTTATTGACATTATATACTCGCTGCAATGGTGTAGGGTTGGGGTTTGCTGCATCACTGGATTTACAGGGGAGAAGATGTCCACAGCGTCGGAGATTCGCAGATGAGCTACAATGCAGAAGAAGCTCTGCCGGGTCATGGAGACGTTCAAGTGAGCAGGATCGCTGAAGAGGATCCGTCCTCTTCAACCAGTGGGCTAGCCAAGCACTCCCTTGTGATTTGAGTATGGTATAAATACAGTTCCCAAATCCTGCTGAGTCAGCCCAAATAACCCAATAGTCATGTGCCTATGAATCAGCCCAAATATCCCCATAGTCATGTGCCTAAGAGTCAGCCCAAATATCCCTATAGTCATGGGCCTATGAGTCAGCCTGAAGTCCCTGAGGGTTGTTACTATTTGTACTGTGGTGTTTCATGACTAGGTGGCCTAGGTGGGGGATAATTACCATGCCAAGAACGTTTTCAAGCCTATGGGGCAATGAGTCCAATGAACAGCCATGGAGGCAGTGAGACGTGTGCCTGATCCCAGAAGCCCCCACACACAAGGTACAGAAGGAGTGAGAACACAAGGAGGTCAGGGTTATGACAACTAGCCCATGTCTCTGTCACAGAGGTAGGCAACCAATACAATCTACTAATAGAAAGCCCTTTCTCCCAACAAAATGAAGACAAACTAAGCCCGCTAATGGATTATTTCAACACACACACCAACCCAATTTCCAAATACCGTGATTGAATGTCTATGACAGCACCTTGGGACAGGAAGCCAAAGCAAACAATGCACTGGAAGGATGGCACAATGCCTTTCAATCCACACTAGGCAGAACCCAACCTACACATAATTTTATAGAAACAGTACAAAAAGAGCAAAGCTATCAATAACTATGCATGGAGAAATCTGTTAGCCAAATTACCCCGAAACTTAGTAAACAAAAAATAAAAATGGATGATATGCTTCAATTAAAATGAAAGGGCCATATTACGAGTTTGGCGTTCCGTGGACCGCCTGGCTGTCCGACCTCCGTGAGCTCGGCGGTCCGACCACCGTAGTATGAGTTGTGCAGATTGGCTTTGCAAAGACTGCTGCCAATCCGCTGACACTGCTAGCCAACTCCAACCGTGGTGGCTGCGGAATGGGCCTATGAGGCAGTGAGACTCTCGGACCACCAGGAAAACCGCTGGCCTAATTACGAGTTGCTTTACATCCGGCGTGACTGTGGCGATCCAACCACCACATCAGAGATGGCGGAAAGGGAGGGATATAAGGCCTCTACTCACCTCTACTCACTTCTACTCATCTTCTACCATCATGAAGCCCATTGGACACGTCCTGCGGTTGTTATATCTTCTTGACCACATTCAAAACCCACTCTGTCACGGACAAAATCGGCAGTCGGTCATAGAACTACCTGTTGCTATAGACTCCTCTGCAAAATGATGCACCGGCATGGACCAGGCAAGTGAGTTGGGGTACCTAAGTAATTTACACGTATACAAGGACTCAATCTGGGATTATTTCAAAACAACAATCAAAAATACATCAGTAGGCCAAAACACTGGTACTGCACAAATACACTCTACACAAATGGACATGTGTTTGCAAATTATATACAGTGATAGTGATGTGTGCATTATTGCATAATGAGACAGTCACCAAAGGGACAGTCACCAGAGGGAGAATAGAGTACGCTAGTATTGCACAAGAAGAAGAGAGCCAGACGAGAAAACATGATAAGCAATGCTAAAGTAAAATAAATAATCAGAATGGTGAGCTAGTAAAAGTCACAAAATGAAGTCGACTTGAGGTATGAAGTGGACAAGCATAACCTTTAGCGCTGAAAGGATGATGATGCTGGCAATTCTGAATTATGTTTCTCTGAAAAAAATGTAGATATCGAATACTGTGCATGGGTGGGCAATCTAAAATATATAATATTGCCAGTGTGGGATATACTTAGAGCAGAAGGAGATCCTCGCCCTACTTTAAGTTGGTTTTGCTTTCACCAAATCCACCCCACAAAAGTGTGTGATCAATTAACGGTGTAAATTTAACTTAGTCACACCTCAAAAAATCACACAGCCTGGGTAAGGAGGGTTAGGGGTTCGACGAATGGATGGGAAGCGGGATTTGAGGGAAAGGTTTGACAAAGACAAACACTACACAAGGGCAACATTCATCTTGGCAGTCGACCATCATAAATCTGTTGTGGGAGGTTGGGAAATGCAGGCATGATGATGAGTACTAGTACATGTAAACCAAATCAAATTGTCCGTCTGCCCCCAGAGAGACCCAAGTTAAATTATGTTCTGTTGTACCAAGCTGTGAGAGATACTTAGTAAATAAAATTAAAATATCTGTAGGAGTCAAGTGAACAAACATAAACAACAAACACAGTTCTAATGATTAAAGAGAAAAAATGATACTGTATTGCCAAATTGGAAGTTGCATCGGCATTCCCCTTGGACTGTCCGTTAATCTTGGGTGCCTGGCGGATGGGGTTCGGTAAGGTAAGTGTGAGTATGTTATATTGTTTTTACAGTATGGCACAGAGTAAAGGGCCTGTAAGACAAAAATGATATTGAAGAATTAAGGAGAAAAGTTAAACTGCATAAGGAGTGCAACGAGAAGACTCAGAGGTAGCATGGCTAAATATCTGTTTCCGGCAGTTACCTTCAACAAAAGGCCCCCCACCCAACCACCGCTTAGCTTCGAATTTGAGTCAGACAGCACTGAGCACACACACACCCAGCAACATAGCATTTTCCCAATCAATTAAAAAATCAACGCACCGCTGTCAGTCACTCCACTCACCACCGCTACAGAGGCATGTGTAGGTCTGGTGTTGTTTACCATTAGGCCACTTCAAAGTCATCATCATCCAAATCGGTGGGCTTCAGTGAATTTGAAAACTTCCATCTTCTTCTGGTGGCAGTTCTCGAAGTAGTCACGCTCATGCCCTCTACCACGCCGTGAGTGATTCCATCATCTCTGATCCTCTGAAGTCTGACTCCGAGTATGGTGTCCAACTCCGTACCAACTGTGTCCCGAGTCCCGACTCAAAATGCAATAGATCGGCCTGTAGCAGTACATTTTGCTGTTCAACAACAAGAAGGGACAGATTGAGTCAATTTTTGTGTAGACTAGATTTGTGTTTGCAAACTTTGCATTATCTAAGGGACTAGTCGGGTCTGAGTCTTTGAGGAGTATAAAGCATAAAACAATAAAACAAAGCAGTGTGGACTGTGGAGGGGACCTAGTGAAGGAGTCTTGCTATCCTATCTCTCAAAGGGGAAGGAAAAAAATTACCTTTAGGGGAAAATTATTGATCAGCATTCAGTAGGCCACCAACATTGTGAATCTCAATTATCACTAACACATTAAGCGTAACTAACAAACACCCAGTCTCACACTGCCTGCCACCACATGAATCATCTCTTCTCAACACACATCATGATGACACATCACAACAAGTTCACATCACAACAAACAATAACTCAGCGTGTAATGCATGCCAGCATTTACCTGTTCTTCCGTTGTGCTGCTCACCATGATGGATTGGTGGTACATTGCAGAATGCAGATCCTTCATTTGTTCATGAAGCAGAGAATTGCCAGAGTAAATTGAATTATAATAATGTCATATGTGGGGCAGTCCCTCTAGGGTAGAAAAGGATAGATAGTCACGGCCCAGGGTTAGAGGCAGGCACACATTTGTTTTTATTCTCTCCATCCAATGCCCTTGAGGGAAATGGGTATGGGGGGAATCAGGACATCTTCACTGCACATAGTTGTAACTCCAATCCGGCAATAAAATGTGTCTAAGAGTAACACGGTGGGGATGAATTGGTCAACCAGACACACACAAATAATAAAGTAAATAATGTTCCCTAGCTATATCTTTTTTTGGGGGCGGGGGGTTGGCATCTGTTAGACTTGGCATCTTTTGGCGTGTTTCCCCTGACTTTTTGCTTTCTGACCTCCCGGTTTTGACTCTGTTTTTGCTGGTGTAATGACTCTGCGCACTTTCCTCACTGCGGTCCAGTGAGAAAGTGCAAGTGCTCCTGTATAAAATGCGTTATGGATTGGTGTTTCCATGATTGGCCTATTTGGTTTATGTGTCAGTCCCTTGTAAAGTGCACTGCGAGTGCCAGGGCCTATAGACCAAATGCTGTTGGTGGGCTGCAGCACTGGATTGTGCCACCCACGCAAACAGCCCGTAAAGTGTAACTCGGGCCTGCCATCGCAGAGCCTGTGCGCAGCCTGGGGCTGCCATGTCGACTTGGCAAGTGCCCACACTTGCCAGTCCCTAAACCTTCCCTTTGCTACATGTTAGTCACCCCTAAGGTAGGCCCAAGGTACCCCTGTGGGCAGGGGGCGTTGTATGCGAAAGGTAGGACATGCCCTGGTGTGTGCGGCATGTCCTGATAGTGAATTACAGCCTAGTTCGTTTTTCACTATTGCAAGGCTACCTGTTCCCCTAGGCCAGAACGGGCGGTTTTGATTATTACAGTATATAATCCTAACTGACCCCGGGAACATGGTAGAAATTTGAGTTTAGTATGCCTGGACTCAGAATGATAAAATGCAGCTTTTAGTGAAGTTGGTTTTAACATTCTGTGTTTGAAAATACCACTTTTAGAAAGTGGGTATTTTCTTGTCTAACCATCCAAGCCTGCCTCTGCGAGGTTGTGTATTCCTTGTCTGGAGTGTGGGTGACAGGGGTTGGGGGATGCCAGGAGACAGGGTGAGTCAGCACAGGGCTGAAGAGCAAGATCTACATGTAGATGGGTGGGAGGGGTCGCACCTGGGCCCTGAATAGGACAGTGCCTTCCCTCCACAATGCTGGCTCCACCTCCTGTGGTGTGTCTGATGTCCCTGGCCTACTCACTGAAAGAAGGGACGGAGACTTGTCAACAAAGTGCTCCAGAACTGGTTTGGACTAGGCAAAGGCCTCTCTGCCTTCAGAGAACAAAGGAATTTGGGATATAAATATTGGGGCCCTGACCCCATGAATTTAGATCTCGCTGGAATCAAGGAACCTGCCAAGACGAAGAGCTGGAAGAGCTGCCAGGAGGAGTACTGCCCCTTTGCTGTGTTGTTGCTTTGTTGGGTTGGCCTGCAGTTGCTGCTTCTGTCTTGGGCAGTGAAAGGACTGGACTGAACTTTCTACAAACTTGTGCTGAGTATCTCCAAGGGCCAGGAACCGAGCTGGCCTCCTGTTAAGAAGTCTCAGGGACTACAAAGACTTCACAAGCCTCTGGGTACCGCTTCTGGAACAGCTGTTTCAGTTGCCACAGAGGAAGGGAACCGCAACCGACTTCGTCAACCGAATCCATCCCTGGCCGGTGACCTGTTTGCACCGCAGACCGCATCGCCCCGCTTCGCATCGCAACCCTGGTCTCACCGTGGGCGGCGTCCGGCGCCGCCAACATCGAGCCGCTGCTTGCACCGTGACCTGTGGGCACCGCAGTTCGCATCGCATCGCTTCACTGAACCAACCGGACCCGACCGACGCGGTCGCTGCAACTGGCTCAAGAGTCGAGACCGCACCGCATTTGGGGCACCGCTCGCACGTCTGCGACGCACCGCTCCGACTCGCACCGCTGTCCGACGCCAGCTCCCGCACTCCGGCTAGGTCGCCTGCATCGCAAC
Organism: Calotriton arnoldi; assembly: GCA_963921515.1. Classification (NCBI taxonomy): domain Eukaryota; kingdom Metazoa; phylum Chordata; class Amphibia; order Caudata; family Salamandridae; genus Calotriton; species Calotriton arnoldi. The sequence goes on from CAWUFW010012249.1 coordinate 349,796, forward strand.
CTGTCAGCACCGCATCGAGCATCGTCTCACCCTGCATCGCACGCCTTGGACTCACCGACTCCGTCTGCACGACGCTCATCGAGCCGCTGCCTGCACCGCATCGAGGGACACCGCACCTTGCATCGCTCCGTCTTGCACCGCAACCGCGACGAACGCCGACCGGCTCGTACACTCCGTACCAGCCACAACGAGAAAGGTACTGTAACCGAGTCTGTTCACGACTCTGCTGGCCCGTATCGACGCGGTCGGCTGGAACTGTTAGACTCTGTGGTTTTCAGCATCCCGGTAGGCTCGGACGGAGCTACCGACTCGTACGAACTTTGCTTTTGTGCTATTCCTGCAAAGAAGAAGTTACCGTATCAAGCATTCATTCGTAAAGTATAGTATTGTGGATTTTTGTCATAATGGGTCTTGTCTTGAGTATATAAAATATTGGTTATTTTTCTAAACTGGTGTGGTGTCCGTTTGTAGTGCTTACACTGTATTACTGTTGGTTATGTGCAAATGCTTTACACACTGCCTCTGAATTAAGCCTGACTGCTCGTGCCAAGCTACCACGAGGGTGAGCAGGGGTTACTTCACGAGTGTAACAACCCTTACCCTGACTAGGAAGAAGGGTCCCTACTTGGACAAAGGTGCAAGCCCTTGCCAACTAGAGATCCCATTTCTAACATTGGTTGTCAGCGGTGAGGATAGGACTTGCGTTTGCACTTGACTTACAGTGATTGGTGTGCACTACTACCATATCGCAGACCATTACGTACCACATACTGGTTCTTTTGGCCTATTTTTGATCTTGCCAGTTTTCAACTCACGACTTTTGTCATGCCTGAATCAATTGCATCATCCGTTGCATCTCTGGAAGTTATCTTTGAGGAGGACAGGTTGGAATCCTACGCCGTAAAGGAGTTACGAGCGATTTGTAAAAACCTGAAAGTCCAAATTAAAGGCCTCACAAGGAAGGAGGAGCTACAGAAGGCGCTGAGGGCCTGGGTAGCAGCCAGACAGGCCAATGGGCAGCCTGGTAATCTCAGTGAGGAGGTGGAGGAGCCTATTTCCAGGGTGGATGTGCTTTTGGGTAGGGGGAACCCGCCAGGTCAGGCAGCAGCAGTCTGTCCCCAGAGGAGCTGGAGGACAGGAGGGAGGCAAGGCAGTTTGAGCTGCAGAAGCTCAGGCTGGAGAGTGAGCGGGAGGAGAAGAGATTGGCCATAGAGGAGAGGAAGATGCTCTTAGAGCATGAGAGAGAACTGAAAGAGCTAGAACTTAGGAGTAAGTCAGGCTCAGATGGTGGCAGCAATTCGTCCAGAAAGGCAGACAGGATTGTGCACATTCCCAAGAATGTAGGCAAGGAGTTCAAGAAGGGGGATGACATACAAAGGTGGTTTCAGGGTTATGAGGCAGCCATACACATGAATGGGGTCCCTGAGGAGAATTGGGGAGCAGGATTGTGGCCACTTTTTCCTGAAGAAGCAAGGGATGCTCTGATAGCTTTGGGTAAGGGGTATCACCTCACCTATGCTGACATGAAGGATGCCCTTCTCACGAAGTATGGTCTTACTCCTGAAAAGTACAGGGATCAGTTCAGGTCCAGTAAGAAGTCTGATGCCAACACTTGGTTGGAATGTGTGGATGTGTTCTGCAGGTCTCTGGATGGTTGGGTGAAGGGCAGTAGTGTAACAGATTTTCAGGGGCTCTACAACTTGATTGCATGGGAGCACTTGTCTAGTCTATGTTTTGCAGATCTGCGCCAGCACCTAGTTGATAGTAAGCTAACTGACCCCAGGAAGCTTGCTATGGAGAGCGGACCGCTGGGTGAGTACCAGGGTCCACAAGAAAGCGTTTGGGGAGACTCAGCCAAAGGTGGGCAGGGTCCCCAGCAGAAAGGTGGGGGGACAAGGGTAAAGCACAGGAGTTCTCTAAAGGGCCCCAAACTAGTACCCAGGGTAAAGGTTCCCAGCCCCCGGTGATAAGAAGAAAGGGGTCTCTACAGGAAGCCTGTTGAGACCGGCCCCGCAAGTGTTATGCATGTGACCAGGTAGGTCACTTTAAGGGGGACACCAAGTGCCCGAAGGGGACACAGCCACCCACCGGTGGACAGTCCAAAGTGTTGGCTAGTGTAGCGCTTGGGGAGGAGGGGTGCCCACAGGAGGGTGGGGATCCCGCAGAAATGACCCTTGTCTCACTCGGGGACAGTGAGATGGTCCCAGGAAACCAGGTGCCCCCTAACACAAAGAAATATAGCACCTGGGTGACCATCAATGGGAACAGGGTAGAGGCTCTCAGAGATACTGGAGCCAGTGTGACCTCAGTCCAGTGTCACCTGGTATCTGAGAAGCAAGTAGTCCCAGGAGCATTCCACCAAGTAGTCGCTGTCGACAACTCTGAGCGCCAGTGTATGGTGGCGCAGGTTCCCTTTGAATGGGGGGGCGTCTCAGGTCCCTTGAGGGTGGTTGTGAGCCCTACCATGCCTGTAGATTGTCTGCTAGGAAATGACCTGGAGCAGTCCTCATGGAAGGAGGTTGAGCTCAGGTCTCACTTGGAGATGCTTGGGTTGCCAGAGTGGGCATGCGTGTCTACTCGGTCAATGGCAGCCAGAAAGGGTGATCAAGAGGACTTGGAGCCTGAAACAGTGGCCCAAGTCCCTGCCAAGAGAAAGGGCAGGGCGTGGGAAACCGGCCCCCGAAGTTCCCACGGACCGGGAGGAGGCGGACCTCGAGGGGACGCCCGGTGCCTACAGGGGAGCAGGTAGCCGAACTGGGAGACATCTCTGAGCTGACCCATTGGCAGCAAGAGGGGGTCCCACCAGGGAGGAGTTCTGCAGGGAGCAGAGCGAGTGCCCTACTCTGGAGGGTCTGCGGCGGCAGGCTGCAGACCAGGCAGCTGGTAATCAGTCCGGGTCACATTTGATCTACTGGGAGAGTGGTCTCCTATACAGTGAGCCTAAGGTTGCTGAGCCTGGGTCAGCCCGTGTGCTGGTGGTACCCCAGTGCTTCAGGACCTTCCTCCTGGGTCTGGCTCATGACGTGCCTTTGGCAGGACATTTGGGGCAGGACAAGACCTTTGACAGGCTTGTCACCCACTTCTTTTGGCCCCAAATGCGAAGGCAGTCAGATGCACACTGTAGGTCTTGCCAAACTTGCCAGGCAAGTGGTAAGAGTGGGAGGAAGGTCAAAGCTCCTCTCCAACCTTTTCCTGTTGTTGGAACACCCTTTTAAAGGGTAGGGATGGATATTGTGGGGCCACTGGATCCCAAGACAGCCATGGGCAACAGGTACATCCTGGTCTTGGTGGACCATGCCACCCGGTACCCGGAGGCAATCCCTCTCAGGACAACGATGGCGCCAGTGGTGGGCCGGGCGTTAATGGGGATCTTTTCCCGTGTGGGATTCCCCAGAGAGGTGGTTTCTGATAGGGGGACCAATTTCATATCGAAGTATATGACATCCCTGTGGAAGGAGTGTGGTGTAACCTACAAGTTCACCACTCCTTACCACCCACAAGGAAACGGTCTGGTGGAGAGATTCAACCAGACCTTGAAAGGCATGATCAAGGGTCTAACAGAACCCATGAGGCGTAAGTGGGACGTCCTCTTGCCATGCCTACTCTTTGCATACAGGGAGGTGACTCAGAAGTCTCTTGGGTACAGCCCCTTTGAGCTCCTGTATGGCCACCCTGTCAGAGGACCTCTGAGTTTGGTAAAGGAAGGCTGGGAGGCAGCTCCCAGGAAAACTCCCCAGGATGTATTTAGCTACATGCTGGCCTTTAGAAACCAAACTGCCCGCTTCAGGAAACTCGCTCAGGCGAACCTAGAAGCAAGCCAGGAAGAAATGAAGAGATGGTATGACCAGAATGCCACTCTGGTCGAATTTCAACCTGGGCAGAAAGTGTGGGTCATGGCCCCAGTGGCACCTTGTGCCTTGCAGGACAAGTGGACTGGGCCATATGAGGTAAAGGAGCGCAAAAGTGACGTCACCTACCTGGTGGATTTGCAGGCTCCAAGGAACCCTTTGAGAGTCCTTCACGTGAACCGCCTCAAGCCCCACTTCGAGAGGTCCGAAGTGAGTATGCTCTTGGCGACAGATGATGGGGTGGAAGAGGAGAGTGAGCCTCTCCCTGACCTCCTGTCTACCAAGGAGCATGATGGGTCAGTAGAGGGTGTGATCCTCTCCCCTACTCTGACTCAGGAGCAGCAGGGGGACTGTCGCCAGTTGTTGGGACAGTTCGCCCCACTGTTCTCTCTGACCCCGGTGTTACTCACTGGTGTACCCATGACGTGGACACCGGTGACAGCCATCCTGTGAAGCACAAGATTTACAGGTTGACTGACCGGGTCAGAGCCAGCATCAAGGAGGAGGTCTCTAAGATGTTGGCGTTAGGGGTGATTGAGCCCTCCCACAGTCCTTGGGCCAGCCCAGTGGTCTTGGTCCCAAAGGCTGCGGCGCCCAGTGCCACTCCAGAACTCCGGTTTCGTGTGGACTACCGTGGGCTCAATGCCGTCACCAGGACTGACGCGCACCCCATCCCCAGAGCTGATGAGCTCATTGATCGGTTGGGAGCTGCCCGGTTCCTCAGCACGTTTGATTTGACGTCTGGGTACTGGCAGATTGCCCTAACCGATGGGGCCAAGGAGAGATCAGCGTTCTCAACCCCAGAAGGTCATTACCAATTCCGGGTGATGCCCTTTGGGTTGACGAATGCCCCTGCCACCTTTCAGAGGTTGGTCAATCAGGTGTTGGCTGGGCTGGAGGATTTCAGCGCCGCCTACCTGGATGACATTGCTGTGTTCAGTTCCAGCTGGGAAGAACATTTACAGCACCTTGAGAAAGTGTTGAGGGCTCTGCAAGGTGCAGGCCTCACGATCAAGGCCAGTAAGTGCCAGATCGGGCAGGGTTCTGTGGTGTACTTGGGACACCAGGTAGGAAGCGGCCAGGTGGCGCCCTACAACCCAAGATTGACACCATTCTGGCTTGGGAGCCCCCAAGACCCAGACAGAGGTGAGAGCCTTCTTAGGTCTCACCGGCTATTATAGGAGATTTGTTAAGGGCTATGGCACCATCGTTGCCCCCTTAACAGAGCTGACCTCTAAGAGGCAGCCCAGGAAAGTGATCTGGACTGAGTCCTGCCAGAAAGCTTTTGATGCCCTGAAGGCAGCCATGTGCACGGCGCCCGTGCTCAAGGCACCTGACTTCTCCAAGGAATTCGTCGTGCAGACTGACGCTTCAGAGCATGGTGTGGGAGCGGTGCTCTCACAGCTGAACGAAGAGGGCCTGGATCAGCCTGTAGTCTTCCTTAGCAGGAGACTACTTCCCAGGAACAGAGGTGGAGTGCCATAGAAAGGGAAGCTTTTGCTGTGGTCTGGGCGCTGAAGAAGTTGAGACCATACCTGTTTGGGACTCACTTCCGGGTTCAGACAGACCACAGGCCCCTCAGATGGTTGATGCAAATGAGGGGTGAGAATCCAAAACTGCTGAGGTGGTCCATCTCCCTACAGGGAATGGACTTTACGGTGGAGCACCGTCCTGGTACAGAACACACCAACGCAGATGGTCTGTCCAGGTTCTTCCGCCTTAGTGAAGAGAACTCCAATGGGGTTGGGTAGTTCTCCCTACTTTCAGCTGGAGGGGACATGTGTTAGACTTGGCATCTTTTGGCGTGTTTCCCCTGACTTTTGCTTTCTGACCACCCGGTTTTGACTCTGTTTTTGCTGGTGTAATGATTCTCGCACTTTCCTCACTGCGGTCCAGTGGGAAAGTGCAAGTGCTCCTGTATAAAATGCGTTATGGATTGGTGTTTCCATGATTGGCCTATTTGGTTTATGTGTCAGTCCCTTGTAAAGTGCACTGCGAGTGCCAGGGCCTATAGACCAAATGCTGTTGGTGGGCTGCAGCACTGGATTGTGCCACCCACGCATACAGCCCGTAAAGTGTAACTCGGGCCTGCCATCGCAGAGCCTGTGCGCAGCCTGGGGCTGCCATGTCGACTGGCAAGTGCCCACACTTGCCAGTCCCTAAACCTTCCCTTTGCTACATGTTAGTCACCCCTAAGGTAGGCCCAAGGTACCCCTGTGGGCAGGGGGCGTTGTATGCGAAAGGTAGGACATGCCCTGGTGTGTGCGGCATGTCCTGATAGTGAATTACAGCCTAGTTCGTTTTTCACTATTGCAAGGCTACCTGTTCCCCTAGGCCAGAACGGGCGGTTTTGATTATTACAGTATATAATCCTAACTGACCCGGGAACATGGTAGAAATTTGAGTTTAGTATGCCTGGACTCAGAATGATAAAATGCAGCTTTTAGTGAAGTTGGTTTTAACATTCTGTGTTTGAAAATACCACTTTTAGAAAGTGGGTATTTTCTTGTCTAACCATCCAAGCCTGCCTCTGCGAGGTTGTGTATTCCTTGTCTGGAGTGTGAGTGACAGGGGTTGGGGGATGCCAGGAGACAGGGTGAGTCAGCACAGGGCTGAATAGCAAGATCTACATGTAGATGGGTGGGAGGGGTCGCACCTGGGCCCTGAATAGGACAGTGCCTTCCCTCCACAATGCTGGCTCCACCTCCTGTGGTGCGTCTGATGTCCCTGGCCTACTCACTGAAAGAAGGGACGGAGACTTGTCAACAAAGTGCTCCAGAACTGGTTTGGACTAGGCAAAGGCCTCTCTGCCTTCAGAGAACAAAGGAATTTGGGATATAAATATTGGGGCCCTGACCCCATGAATTTAGATCTCGCTGGAATCAAGGAACCTGCCAAGACGAAGAGCTGGAAGAGCTGTCAGGAGGAGTACTGCCCCTTTGCTGTGTTGTTGCTTTGTTGGGTTGGCCTGCAGTTGCTGCTTCTGTCTTGGGCAGTGAAAGGACTGGACTGAACTTTCTACAAACTTGTGCTGAGTATCTCCAAGGGCCAGGAACCGAGCTGGCCTCCTGTTAAGAAGTCTCAGGGACTACAAAGACTTCACAAGCCTCTGGGTACCGCTTCTGGAACGCTGTTTCAGTTGCCACAGAGGAAGGGAACCGCAACCGACTTCGTCAACCGAATCCATCCCTGGCCGGTGACCTGTTTGCACCGCAGACCGCATCGCCCCGCTTCGCATCGCAACCCTGGTCTCACCGTGGGCGGCGTCCGACGCCGCCAACATCGAGCCGCTGCTTGCACCGTGACCTGTGGGCACCGCAGTTCGCATCGCATCGCTTCACTGAACCAACCGGACCCGACCGACGCGGTCGCTGCAACTGGCTCAAGAGTCGAGACCGCACCGCATTTGGGGCACCGCTCACACGTCTGCGACGCACCGCTCCGACTCGCACCGCTGTCCGACGCCAGCTCCCGTACTCCGGCTAGGTCGCCTGCATCGCAACCTGTCAGCACCGCATCAAGCATCGTCTCACCCTGCATCGCACGCCTTGGACTCACCGACTCCGTCTGCACGACGCTCATCGAGCCGCTGCCTGCACCGCATCGAGGGACACCGCACCTTGCATCGCTCCGTCTTGCACCGCAACCGCGACGAACGCCGACCGGCTCGTACACTCCGTACCAGCCACAACGAGAAAGGTACTGTAACCGAGTCTGTTCACGACTCTGCTGGCCCGTATCGACGCGGTCGGCTGGAACTGTTAGACTCTGTGGTTTTCAGCATCCCGGTAGGCTCGGATGGAGCTACCGACTCGTACTGAACTTTGCTTTTGTGCTATTCCTGCAAAGAAGAAGTTACCGTATCAAGCATTCATTCGTAAAGTATAGTATTGTGGATTTTTGTCGTAATGGGTCTTGTCTTGAGTATATAAAATATTGGTTATTTTTCTAAACTGGTGTGGTGTCCGTTTGTAGTGCTTACACTGTATTACTGTTGGTTATGTGCAAATGCTTTACACACTGCCTCTGAATTAAGCCTGACTGCTCGTGCCAAGCTACCACGAGGGTGAGCAGGGGTTACTTCACGAGTGTAACAACCCTTACCCTGACTAGGAAGAAGGGTCCCTACTTGGACAAAGGTGCAAGCCCTTGCCAACTAGAGATCCCATTTCTAACAGCATCAAAGAAAGAAAGAATGCCTAGTAGTCAGGAAAGTAGAGCTCATCCTCAAACTCTGGTGGTTCGCCCAGAAGTAGGTAATCTAAACAACTACTTCCATGACCTGAGTCTTCCTCATATGCCTCCTGTGGTACTTCAGGTATGGTGTAATCCAGTGGTTAAAAGTGCTGATTCAATTTGATCATGGTTAATCTGTCTTCATTTTGGGGCAAGAGACTGGTCCTTCTCACTGTGACAACGTCACCAGCAGCACTGAAAACACGCTCAGCAGAAACACTGGCCATATGGCAAGCCAAATAGTTTATTGCCAGACTGGTGAGGACTGGCCATTGGCGCCTCTTCCCATACCAATAAACCAATGGGTTTTGGTCAAGAAAGACCTCTGTTGCATCATCCAGATAGGCCTGGACCATTCGCTCAATGTTCATTGATGGTGCTCCACTTTGCTCGACCTCTTTTGTCTTCGCCTCTGCACTGGACTTAAGCCCTGCCAGTAGAAACCACTCAATTGCAGATTTGGGGGCTGATGCTCCTGGTCTTGTTGTTGATGGTGTTCTTGTTGCTGGTTTTAGCTTCTGTGAGCCAACAGCACTGCCCTCAGACTCTGAACTTGAAGGCTGTCCCGCAGGACTTGTGCCATGGAGGAGGGGGCCTCTAATTCCCTACCATTCTTTTTCTAGTGCACTGCCTTGCTCAGTTATCCATGTTTTGTATTTTCTAACATCCCCGTCTGAAAAAGGAATGAAAGTGGAGAGTAATGGTTTGTACCGTGGATCAAGAATTGTGGCACAGATATAATGTTTGGAGGACATAATGTCTCTTTTCACCCTTGTATTCGCAGACAAGCGAAGGATTAAGCTCTCCACCAAGTCATACGCATCTTTTTTCTTCCACACCTGTGTACAATGCAGACACCTCCTTTAGCTGTTCCTGTAGCATGTGCAACAATGGGATAGCTTGGCCTATGGTACTGTCCTCTTTGCTCACTTCCCGTGTAAACTCCTCAAAAGGAAGCAGCATCTCTGTCAGGCATTTGACTAGGCCCCATTGGTCCATCTCAATGATGATGCCTTTCACAGTTGCATCCCCTCTTTGCATGACATATTAATTGATCTGTACTGCTCAAACAGGCATTCAAGCATGTAATAAATCAAATTCCAACATGTTGGCACCCCGTTTTTTGAGTGCTTAACTGGCATTCTACTATTATGCTGAATGACTCTCAGCTGTTTCCGGGCTTTAAATGAATGGCTGAAATGAGTGCAGATTCTTCTGCAGGTGGATAGTAAGTTTCTTACTTGGTCTTCTTTTTTGAGAAAGTCCTGTACAATTATGTTGATGCAGTGCGCCAAACACAGGACCCTGAAATAGCCACCATCGGCCATGGCCTTAACTATATTGCTGCCATTGTCTGTGGCAACAAATCCAATCTTAAACACTCTTGGTCACAGCCATTCAAAGACCTTGTTTTCAAAGTCTTCCAAAATGTTTGCAGCTGTATGGGATTTCTCCATGGCTAACATGGCTACTGTTGCATGCTTCCGAGTACTGCAGATATTTTTCCTCTAGCCCCCACAAAAGAGATCCAGTGTGCAGTGATGCATATGTAATCAGTGGCTTGGCAACTGGTCCACATGTCTATTGTCAGGTGGATACTGTAAACAGCACTCTGCTGCAAAGGTTGTCCAAGCAATTCCAGCACATCGTGATGTAGTGCTGGAACAGCAATTTTAGCGAAATAAGGCCGGCTGGGAACCTTCCATTTCGGGCAGATGGCTGCCACAAATTCAAGAAAGGTCACTCCTTCCACAAAAGAAAAAAGGAGGAGGTCCAGCGCTAACATTTTAGCCAGCTTTGCGTTATACAAACGTGGAGTTGGGTGGTTGCATTCATGCTGCCCCTCCGGCATAAACATGGCAGGAATAGTAGCCTGAATTTTTTTCTTTCCTGATGCCACTGATGCAGGTGACTTCTTGAGAGCAGGCGGTGGTAGGCTCAAAGTGCTTTTTAGTGGGGCAGCCACTGTCACTGTACTCTGTTGCCTTGGTGTCTCGACCTGAGTCTTGTGCCATTGCAATGTTGCTGATGTGGGCAATACTACTGCACTGCTGGGGAGAAGGCTGCTTTGCGTAACAAAGATGTCTTCCTTTTCTTCACCTTCCACCATGATCGGAATGGATTCGGATTCCCTGCTCAGCCGGCTTTTACCCCCTTCACCAACAACACTTGCAGTTTTTGGGCCGCTAAGGTGCGCCTCCCAATGGATCGCATGGTGCTTTCTCTATTGGGTTGTTTGGCCCCAGTACCGTAGTTTGTACCAAGCTTACCCCAACTAACACTTGCTCCACAAAGGAAATATATGGCAATGTTCACCTCTTTCTGGCTAACCGAAAAGAAGTCCCAAACTGGGGTGCTCAACTCTCTGATGCTGGTGCCACTGCCAATGTCGGATGAACTGGCGGTAGGTGGGTGTTTTGACTTTTGACTCTCTGCAGTACCCACTTCTACTGAGGTGTTTGTGGATGTAGGTCACTAACGGGACTTTGCAAATATGGCAGCTGGCGTGGTAGGATCTGTGGTGCCACTGCCACATCCCCCCTGGGAGGTTGGGATGGGGTAATGCCGGTCTCCACTGGGGCTGGGCTAACATCCATGATGACTGGCTCATCATTATCCTCCTCTTCTACATCTGCCACCATAATTCTAAGGCTTTCTGGAACATTCCTTTTCCCTAGCCTCATCTCATGGCATCTCACTCTCAGACTGAGGCGGGATCTAAGTGGTGTCTAGATCATCAGAAGGGGGGCTTGAAGAAGAAAATGATGCACCACTAACCCTCCTTTTTCTAGCTGGAGATCTGGAATACAATGGATCTTCTGAAAGAGCAGATTGCTCTACTTCCTCAGCATGAAGCTCAATCTCTTGAACTACTCCTACTTCGGGAGAAACTACTATTGGTGGTTGTGGCTGCGGTTGTTGTCCACTTCTCTGAGTTTCCTGCAACAATTGGTTACTACTTTCCGATAAGTCAATGTCAAAATCACTGCTCGCCGGCGTTGCCGTGATTAGACTGGCTGCCTCTGTGACAGACATGGGCTTGTGCCTAGATTGGGGTGTGTCCACTGATGTTGGGGTTTTGCTCCCAGCTTCCTCCCCAGAGGCCGGTGTGGCGGGCACAGTTTTTTTTTCTCCAAAAAAGATCTGGGGCGACATACCAATGGTGGTGGTGATAAGCTCCTTCTTCTTCTCACTGGCCACTTTCTTGGTAGCACCTTTCCTTGGGACCATCTTGAAGCTGTCAGTTAGCAGTGGCACTTAGCTTCACAAGTTGAAGAGATTTCTCTGATGTGTGGGTCAACTACGTATCATGCCATGCACTGGCCTTCTTTGGGCAGTACTGTGGGTGATGTTATCTGTTGTGCTCCTAAAATAAAAGTAGCAAGAAGGACATCAGTTAAACGTGGCAGTTCAGTTAGTAGTACAAACAAACACAATATCATTTAGCGTGGTCTCTGGTTACTCTTATTATAAATATTTAACCATACAGTGTATCTATTCAAATCATAAAAACAGAAAACCACTGTCGTGTGGTTTGTGGCCTCATTGTCTACATTGCTAAGTTGGCTTAGGCCTGGCTGCCATGATGCCTTTTTGCACACGTTACTTTGTGACTTTGTTTTTCCAGCCTCTGCTTGTGCCCGGCTATATTAAAACTGTCTGCCTTTTTGCTTTTCACCTTTTCTCCTGTTCCCTTTGGGTTTCGTCTGCACAACGTGTACAAGGTCGAAAAACAACGTCCCTTGTTCTTGCTGATCTGGCCAGCCCCTCGCACTTAGACATAACACGAAGTACAGCTGCATTGGAGAAATTCGTGTGCTTTTTAATATTGTGATTTCGATGTTTGAGGCACTTGGAGAAAAACCTTTCCAGGGAGAAGAGCTGTGCTTGTCTGATGATGTAAACCTTGCATCTAGATATTGAGGTATGAGGGTCTGCCCGACAAAGCCCAGAGGTCTTCTATTTTTATAATAAACTAGTTATTAGCACGGGGAGGGTGGTAAGGCTATTTAGCCCGATATCCACTGTCTTTATATAATGCTGTCCCCGTTTGTATTCTATGGAATTGTAACTATGCTTATTATTTTATCGTTATGCATTATGCTGATAGTACTGGCACGTGTACTGTATCTTAGAGCACGATAGTTGAAATAAACATTTTAAACTATACTGTGTCTCTTATTACGCACGTTGTGGACAAGTATGAGTGAGTTATGAAAGAGTGTTCTTGCTCCCGCGAGTCCTGAGAGAGAGAGACCGTGTTCTGGGTTGTCTAATCATTGGTAGCTTCGCTGCTAATGAGACGCTAAAGCTAGTCGGATTGGGATTGTGTGTACTAAGGTGCATGGTTGGTTCACCACTATGCTCCGAGGTCCTATTATCCTGTGCATAGCTCTGTGTATGTGCAGAATCCCTACAACACCACACCCACATAAACTTTCATGGCGAATGACTGTATAGTTAGGAAGGATAAGAGAGAGCAAAAACAACATACAGATGAAACTGTTTGCTTTATGTGTGTCACGTGATGTCACTCATGTGTGATGTGGCACTCAGGGAGGTGCAGCTGACAAATGACAATGGAAGGAATAATCCCTAGACAATGAATGCTGTTGTTCATCTATAGCAGACATGGGGTTGATTGATGCCAGATGCAGTGGAAAATGGTATGAACAAATAAAAATAATTTCATTTTTTTTAAAAATTAAATTAAAAAAACAAAAAAACTAATATAATTTACCAATTAATAAATCAAATGGAAAAAATTAAAATTAAAAAAATTAAACATAAGTGAAGTTATCCTCAAAGATATAATAATAAGTTATTAAACTGCTATCTCATTGCTCAACCATCCATGCAGCCTATGGCAAAGGGCCACACTGGCTGGATGCACAAGATGGCTGTCGGCCAGTGCCACATCACAACAACACTGAGCAGGAAGGCATTTGGAACAAAGAGAAGACGTGCAGGACTATGGGGAAAGCACACTGGCTGCCTACACAAAATGGCCACCGACCACATGGTCACAAGAGAACACATGCAGGCCTATGGGGAAAGCACACTGGCTGACTAGTGGTAATACAAAATGGCCGCCAATCACATGGTCACAACAACAAGAGGCAGGAGGCCGAGGCCTGGAAAACAAAGAACACCTGCAGGCCCATGGACACTGACTGTATAAAATGGCCCATGTCCACATCGCATGTGGAACAAAGGCAAATGGTGCCTATGGCAAACACACACACACACACACACACACTGGCCAGACAAAGGAGAAATGGTAAAACAGAGAAAACAGCATTGATGCAGTAATGCCAAAAATGAAAAGAAAAAAAAAAAAATTATTTGTAGCAAAAGTATACTTTACAAAATAAGCCATTTTAACTAAAATAAAAAAAAAAAAAACGTCATTCAAAATGTTACAAACATTTATATTTACACAATTCCCCAGACACAAGAAAGAGAAAAAACAGTTCAAGAATTTGTGATATACTAAGAAGCACAAAACCTGTTAAATGTAAATAGTTCCAAATTATATTTATAAAACTTATAATAATTTTAAAGTAAAATTATAATAGAATAGCACATAATTATAAATTAATTACCGAAGTGCTTTCATTCCAAAATCGCCAAATTCTATCGAGTTTAGCAAAAGAACCCAGGGGCATATTAGCAAGAACCTCGTTAAAATTATCGCCGTTTTAGCGGCAGGAAACTGCCGCTAAAACGGCGATAATGGGCTTGATAATATGCGTTATAGAATTCCAATAGAAGCCCAGGTTAGATGTGCAGGACATCTAACCTGGGCTTCTATTGGAATTCCATAACGCATATTAGCAAGCCCATTATCGCCGTTTTAGCGGCAGTTTCCTGCCGCTAAAACGGCGATAATTTTAACGAGGTTCTTGCTAATATGCCCCCCAGTCTTTTAGCATATAATGTCTCTCGTTTAAAAACTCTTTGCATTTTTATAATCCATTGATGGACCGTTGGAACTACTTGGGATTTCCAATTTGCAAGGATAAGAGATCTTGCAATTAGTGTTGCAATAAAGATAAATTGACGTTGGCCAAAAGTCAGGTCTTTGCTCATCTCTGATCCACCAAAGAGGGCAGATAGAGGACTAGGAGGAAGATCGATTTCCAATTTTTTACTAATTTCAGAGAAAATATCTTGCCAAAAATGTTTTAAGTAGCTACATGTAAACCCCACGTGAAGCCAATCCCCAGTTGTAAATCCGCATCTAAAGCAGCTAGGATCAACCGTGGGGAACATTTTGTGAAGTCGATCAGGAGTGTAGTAAATCATCCATTTGCTAAACCATGCAATTCTTCTTAGATTGGCCGCCCTAACTGCTTTGTAGCTCATTTTGTTATAGCTCTGCCATTGTTGCAAATTGAAAATGCAACCAGTAGTTGAGCTAATCTTCTCTAGATGATTGAAGATTGCCTGTTTATTCTCCACTGACTTAAATAATTTATACCAGTTGCCTATCCCCTTAATTTTAGAAACAAAATGAGCCTTCCCCAAAGTAACGCCAGGACAATCATTCTTGAAGGTTAGACCTACGCAGAACTGCTTAACCTGTGCAAAGCTGAACACCAGGAGACTGCTTATACTACTATTAAGGTTTAGTACTTGTTGCCAGGTGAGAAATCTTTCATTTCTATAAAAGTCTTGAAGGGTAAGAAACCCCAATGTTCCCCACTGAGCGCAGTTCTGATGAGACCATTGCAGCCCCTGGGAGATGCATTCTTTTAATTTCATCTGGGGATGAAGCCATGGGATATCATATATTTCCCATATTCTCTGAGAAAGCAAAATAATCGTCCTAGGGATCTTATAGCGCGTTTTTTGGGGAGTTTGGGTAAACGTAAAAAAGGAGCAAGATCTACCTCTAATTCCTTGAGCATGGTTGTAAGAAAAAAATTGGCATCGATCAGTTCCTCTGAGTTATTGTAGTTTAGCCAATTAAGAATTGAGGCGTAATAATATAGCTGCAAATCCGGCAAGGCTAATCCTCCCTCCTCTGCTTCTAATTGTGGAATTTGCAGTTTTAGCCTCGGTTTTTGTGCAGACCAAATAAAACGTCTAAATTCTGACTGAACGGAATCAAAAAAGGATTTAGGAATTTTAATCATTAAATTAGAAAAAAGAAATAAAAATAATGGAAGGATGTTCATCTTAATGAGAGCTACCCGCCCCATAATTGAAATGGGAAAATGTTCCCATTGTTTCAAGAGGTTACGTGTTTTATTTAAAGTAGAGATGAAATTTAATGGATAAAGGTCCTCCAATCTAGTAGTCACAAAGATCCCTAAGTATCTTATAGGCTTAGTGGCTATATAATGGTCCCGCATAGCGAGGGCAAAATATCCACGGAACTATTAAAAAGAAGCACTTCTGATTTGGCATGATTTATTTTATATCCTCCGATATTAGTAAACTCCTTAATTTTATCTAAGGTCCTCAATATATTATCCCTATCAGCTGTTAAATAAAGTGCCATATCGTCGGCGAATAATTTAAGTTTTGCCGAGCCCGGTAGGGGAGCGGTGATAGTTTGATCCTGCCGAATAGCACATGCTAAAGGCTCGATAAATAAAGAGAACAAAACAGGGGAGAGGGGGCAACCTTGACGGGTCCCCCGACTGATGGAGATTGTGCCTGCGTTGTTCCCATTGATAATTATGGACGCTTTAGCGTTGTGATATAGATTTTTCACCACCTGACAGAATACACTGGGGATCGCAAATTTGTTTAAGATTGTAAATAAGACCTGCCATTGTACTCTGTCGAATGCTTTTCGGCATCGAGCATTATTATAGCCGCCTTGATTTTATTAGCATATAAGTAATCAATTGCCTGCACCAAATAATGAGTGTTGGAAGCCAAAAATCTGTTTTTAAGAAAGCTATTCTGATCATGATGGATAAGTGAAGGGGCAGCCTGCGCAAGTCGATTTGCAAGAATTTTAGTAAAAATTTTGTAGTCGGAATTTAATAAACTAATAGGCCTATACGAATTAGTCTCATCTTCTGGTTTCCCTTTTTAACGAAACTTATTACTGTAGCTTGAGTAAAGTTATCTGGAATTGGATCCTCTTCAAAAATTCCATTAAATACCGTTTTTAAAAAAACAGACAGTTGGGGTGAAAAGATCTTATAAATCTCGGAAGGGATTCCATCTGGGCCACAGGCCTTGGCTGCAGGAGATGAGTTTATTGCCTGTATGACTTCGTCCAGAGAGATAGCTGAGCTCAAATGCTCTTGAAACTCGGGCGATAATATAGGGATGTTTATCTTATCTAGCCAAGCTAAAGCAACCTCAGACGTAGTATTATGTGTTTCAGTATAAAGGTCTTTATAATGATTAAAAAAAACTTCAGAGATTTCCGAGGGGAGAGACGAAGAACATAAAGTAATCGGGTCTACTATTTTTTTTATGTAATTAGTATTTGATCTCTTTTTAGTGGACCAAGCTAAGAATCTACCTAAGTGATCGCTCTCCTCGTATCTTTTCTGTAGTACTAAATCATGATGCAGAATTTCTTTAGCTACAAAAAATTCTTGTAGATTGGACTTGGCACCAGCAAGTTTAGTTTTACCTACTTGTGATGGCGTAGCAAGATATTCTGCTGTTGCACTACTTAGCTCCTTCTCCAATTGGAGTCTTTGAATATTTTCTTTTTCCTTTTGAAGGCCAAGTATGCAATCACCTCACCTCGAAAGAAAGCTTTTAAGGAATTCCAGACATTAAACGTAGAGGCGGTGTTAATGTTTAGTTTCAGAAACTCCTCAAGCGACACGCGCATGTATGAAACCCAATGTTCATCAACAAGGAGGGACTTATCAAAAACCCATCTAGGCCTGATTTTTGATTGAATTTTAACTTCAAATTTCACAGTAATCAAGGCATGATCCGAAAAAGGATTTTCATAAATCTCAGATTCAGTTTTTAAAAGAGTATGTGAAATCAAAAAGAAGTCAATTCGAGAAGAGGAATGAAATCTTCCTGAATGGCAAGTATACTGCCTTTTATCTGGGTATTCATTTCTCCAGCAATCTACTAGTGCAAAGTCCCTTAAAAGATCTTGATATAGCCTTTTAGACTTAGGCTTGGTTTGTGTTTTATTAGCCCGAGAACAATCTATAGCTGGATTAATCAGTAGATTGAAATCACCCCCAGTACCAAATACCCGGACTGATTAGTTGCAAAATCATACAGGGACTGCAGGGATGCTGGGGAGTCCTCAATGGGGCCATAGTAGCTCACAAAGTTAAAAAGTTGGTCTGAGATCTTCATCTGTACCCAGAGCCACCTGGCATTATGATCTTTATGAACCATCTGTATCTCGCACTGGAGATTCTTGGTTACTAAAATAGCCACCCCTCTAACAGCTGCATTATAGGAAGCATAGAATTCATATTGAATATAACCAGGTGGTCTATCTATAGGGAAGCCCTCCTTATAGTGTGTCTCTTGAATGAGCATTATATCGGCCTGTACAGCTCTGAACCAAGCCATCATAGATCGTCTTTTAATTTTGTTATTGAAGCCGTTAACATTGCAGGACACAACATGTAACTTTTTAGTAAACATTCTTTTTTCCTTTTTTTCCCTTTTTCAATGAGAACTGTCTAATAGTAGAGCAAAAAACAACAAATAATTTTTCATTGGTCTTTGAGCTTCTATACAAATGTTGCTTAAAGTCGTTAACATTGCAGGACACAACATATAACCTTTTAAAAAACATTCTCTTTTTTTTTTTTCATTTTTCTTCCTCTTCCCTTCCTTTCCACCTTGTACAATAAAAGGCTGTCTAATAGTAAAGCAAGAAGCAACAGAAAATGTTTCATTGGTCTTTTGAGCTTTTATACAAATGCTACATTTTATTTTCTTTCCCGTGACCCTACCACCCTCCCCTCCCAACCCACTGAAGTGACCCCCCACCCCACCAACCCTCAGGCCCCCTTGACCTTGGAACCCCTGCCCGTCTAGGGATCCCTGGGTGCCCCCTCCCTTCATATGTGATCCTCCTCCCCCCTCCCTCCGTGACCCTATCCACCCCCTTCTTCTCCTTAAGTTGGGGTGCAATGACATGGCACCCAAGGCGATTGGGCGGACGGCTAACATTCTCCAAAAAAAAAAAAGGGAAGGGGAAAAAAAGAGGAGAGAGAGAAGAAGAAAAAAAAAAAAAGAGAAAAAGAAAAAGAAAAAAAGAAAGAAGAGAACGCCAATTTAAATCTACTCCTGTCGAAAGCCATCTTTAGCTCGAGAAAACAAGAAATAGAAAACATTAACATTAACCCTTATTCACTTCCCCTGCATGTCTAGATCCACTACTGTCTATAACCATCTATAGATCAGAGAGGAGAGAAAAAAGCAGAAAAGACTGGAAACAAAAAGCACTAGCCCTTATTTTCATCCCCTACATGTTGTAGGGACCGTAGGAACTCCTGAGCTGTTTCAACCGATTGGAAAATCCTGACACGCCCTTTATTTAAAACTTTCAGTTTAGATTGCTGGATTATACCCGCTGGGGCCCTAACTGTTGAAAGGAATTAATCATGCCTCTAAACTCTTTTCTTCTCAGTGCTGAGAAGGCTGACATATCTGAAAAAATTTTGAATGAAAAGTTATCAGAGGTCTGAAATCCTTTCTCTTGAATGGCACGCGCCAGAATCTTGTCTTTAATTCTGAAGTCACCAAAATTTGCAATGATAGTTCTTGGGTATTTAGCGTTAGGATACTGAACCGCCGGGACACGGTGAGCTCTGGTGATAGTAAAATCGGTCCCTTCAGTTGCCATTTCAGGACAGATATATTTAGAGATAAGATCCAAAACAACTTCCACCACAGGTCGGCCATTTTCACTGCCCTCAGGGACTCTAGAAAACGAAGATTACATCTTCGTGATCGATTTTCTGCGTCATCCACTTTAATTTGGAGGCTGATAAGTTCGGATTGCAATTTTGAGATCTGACTTGTCTGTTCAGGCATATTATCTTCAAGATCTGACACCCGTTGTTCTATATCGGTGGTACGTGATGCTAGTTGCTGGATGTCAGAATGTATCGACCCCAGCTGAGATTCGATTTTCTTTTGTGCTTCCCCTTGAGAAATTTGCATATTCTGAAGTTCTGTCAATATCTGCTGCAGTAAAACCTGTGACGTAGCCTCCACTGCTCCTGGATTTTCCAGCGTCATAGATTGAACAGTCGCTGGACTTAAGGAAATCTCCTCTGTTGGGGTTTCACCTGGAGCTTCAAAAGCAGTAGTGAAAAGAGAAGTACTGGGGAGCTCAACTATTGATTCCTCCCCCAAGAAGCCTGCTGCATGATTGTCGAGAGTAAGACCTTGTTTCGACACTGTAGAGTTGGCAATGTTTGAATGAGTCTTCATGCCAATACCTGCAAATAACGAATAAGTTCCCTGTTGCATCTCGCTTGGGGGCAATTTCATTACAGGTATGACATTTAATGCCGATGTGCTGGCTTCTAGACTTGGAGGAGAGTCCTGATCTGCTACAAGTGGAGGATCAAAAGGCTTTTAGTAGCTGTAAGACTCCAGGACGCTGCTAAATTGTGAGCCTCCTGCTCACCGGGTTTCTTGGAGAACAAGTTCTCTTGGGGCGAGACATATTTAGATTTCCCATTTGACAATCCGGAGTCCATCTCTTTTATGGATGTAGTTCTACTGCGGTTCTTTGCGGCCCGTGTAGAATTGGCCACTAGTCGGGGTTTAATAGTACTCTCTCGAGAGATTCTTTTCATGACTTTTTGTTGAAACACTGGAAGAGGACAGCCTCAGGGGAGGGATGAGCCAGAGCCTAGCTATGCTATCTCCGCGTCCACTGCCCTAACGGCTATCCCCCATATATTACTTTCACAATAGCAGTGAACCAATTAGATTTAAATTTAGAAAGTCTTGAAAAAAGGGAGACCGGGAAATAAAGTCAAGGCTGAGAAAAAAAAAAATACCTGGGGTGCCTGAAAAATTCTCCAAATCTCCTGATCAGCAATGTTGCCGTGCGAGAGGAATTGCCAACTGCTATTCCCAGGGAAGCCAGTAGAGTAGAACTATAGTGCAAGAAGCAGCAGTTCACTGAATAGTGATCGTCCCGTTCTATTTCCTGCCTCCTGCCGTTCCAGCTGCAGTCTTCTTTCGAAAGCAAGACCTCAGTCCAAGCCCTCTCCCCGAGGCTAGGAGCAAGTATACTGCAACTATGTAGCAATGAAACACCACCACAAATCCGTCCTTATCTCAAGCGCCACGTAAGTCCAGCACGAGGGAAAGACCTGTTTTCCTTTTAATGCCAGCCTCTAATTAGTGCGCTGCAATATTGTAGCATTCCCCACAAACTTGCCGTGCATCGAGACGCCGCGGGGGAAAAGAAGTCAATCCCGCTCCTCCTTTCAAACCAGCAAAGAGCGGAATGCCATAAGCCGCCCAGTCCACCTTTCCTCGCCTCTCTTTCACTCGCAGAGCTTAACGAGGTGTAACGAGATACCGCAGGGGAGAGAAATCAGATCCGTTCCTCCTTCCAAGCCAGCAAAGAGCAGACTGCCGTCAGCCGCCCAACCCGCCTCGCCTTCACTCGCGGAGCATGACGGGAGCTCCTAAGATTGCCGCCAAAAATGAAAATTAACAGGGCTAAAAGTGTTTGCAAAACACATCCTCCAAAGGCATTACCCCACCTATACACTGTGTGAATGAAAAAAAAGTGAAATACCACAAACAAAACACATTTTATATTTCAATCCAAATCCATCTATGGCCTAAAAAAAGCAGTTTCATCCATCAGACAACACAGAAACAGCCGTTTCATGCACTGATGACGTACTGGGGCTACTGGAAGGCCCATTGGCAGACTAGGCCACATAGTGAATTAAACTAAAAGATTATTGCACATGTTATGTATTAGAAAACATAGAGAAAATGTACTAAACTGTGCAACATTATTCCTGTGCAAAATAAGAAAAATAACATATATAACAACAACAACAACCAGCAAGGAGGCATGGCCACAAACAAAGAACAAATGCAGGGCTATGGCAAACGCACACTGACTCCCTTCGCAAAATGGTCACCAGCCACATGGTCACAACAAGAAGCAGGAGGCTTAGATAACAAAGAACGCATGCAGGCATATGGCAAAAAGGAACACTGGCTGCCTGCACAAAATTGCCGCCTGCCACTTGGTCACAACAACAACAACCTGCTCATATGCATGGCTACAACAAAGAAGACATGTAGGTCTATGGCAAAACCACACTGGCTGGATACACAAAATGTCTGCCACCCACATGGTCACACAACAAGAAGCAGGAGGCCTAGAAAACAAAGAACACATGCAGGTCTATGGCAAAAGCACACTGGCTGTCTACACAAAATGGCTGCCAGCCTCATGGTCACAACAACAACCAGCAAGAAGGCGTGGCCACTACAAAGAAGACTTGCAGGCCTATGGGAAAAGCACACTGACTGGATACACAAAATGGCCACCAGCCACATGGTCACAACAAGAGGCAGGAGGCCTGTAAAACAAAGAGCACATGCAGGCCTATGGACAGTCACTGACTATATAAAATGACCCCTGGCCAGTGGCCACATGGCATGTGAAACAAAGGCAAATGGTGGCTTATGGCAAACACACACATACACACACGCACTCACACTGGCCAGACAAAGGATGCATGATAAAACAGAGACCACAGCATTAATTCAGCAATTCCAAAAATGAAAATTAACAGGCCTAAAAAGAAATTTTTACAACACACATCCTTCAAAGGCATTACCCTGTCTAGTGCTATACACTGTTTGCAGAAAACAAAACGTGAAATACCAAAAAAAAAAACATTTTGCATTTCAATCCAAATCCATCCATGGCCTAAATACTGTTTCAAATTCAACAGACACAACAGAATCAGTTGTTTTATGCACCCATGACTAGCACTGGGCCTACTGGCTGGAAGGCCAATTGGCAGACTAGGCCACATAGTGAATAAAATCAATATTGCAAATGTATTAAAAAGAACATGGAGAAAATTTAGTGAACTGGGAAAAATGTTTCCTTTACAAAAGAATAAAAATAAAATGCAAAGAAATCGCTAGGCCCCTACTGAAACAACAGGCCACCCACCACAATAAAATTTAAAAATCCATTAAAAGTACAAATAAATCCAGGTGCATGGCCCCAATGAAACAAAACACCAGTTTTTCAACTTACTTGTGAAATCTCAAATAAGTCCTTAAATCCAATGGAATATGTAGCAGACACGGTGGGGGGGATTTTAAAAAAATCCGTGCAACGCAGCGCAGCCCCCGCGAGGCTGCACTGCGTTGCGTGACAGGGAGGGAGCAGGAGAGCACCATATCTTCAGATATATGGCTCTCTCCTCCACTTTCCCTTGTGCCATCGCTGATTTCAGCTGCCATGCACCAGGCACACATCTTAGTGCCATAGCTCTAGAGTGTGTGCATGAGTCTAGCATAGGTTTTGTGCAGGAAGGATACCCTTCCTGTACAAAATACTATGCCTAGGCACGATGCAAAGCTTTTCCCACTTTGTATGCGTGCTGCACAGTGCAGCACGCATGCAAAGTCGGAAAGGCACGGACAAATGAAAGCATTACTCCTGTTAGCACGTCCTTTGAAGGGGCGTTAGCTTTTGGCGCAAAACCATGTCTACAAACCTTTGTAAATATGGTTTTGCGTCAAAAGGCATGGGTGGTTGCATGGGAACACCCATGTACCACCCATGTAATACCTCCTCGGCGCTGAGTAACGCAAAGCAGTGCTTTGCACTGCTTTGCGCTACTTTGAGGGTGCTCTCCAGCGCAAAACAAGTTTTGCACTGGAAAGTAAATAACAAAAAAAACATTTTGCGCTGGTTAACGTCACTTTTGTGGCGCTAACCCCGCGCAAAATGTTTGTAAATCTCCCCCAAAGAGTAATCCTTCCAGCTCCAAATCCAAATGAAAAGTGACCAGGAGATGGACAAAGCACTGAGAGGAGTCTGCTGGACTAGAAGAGGAAGTTGGAGACTCTTGGGCACTTCCTTCCCGTTGGAAAAAAGTAAAGAAAAAAAAGGACTCCTCGCACAAAAAACCAACGCCAAATGTCAATTCGAGGAGGTTTTTGATGCTTCTTGAGGAGAGAATCTTTCCACAGATTGCAGCCACGGTGAGTCATGCACGTTCAGGATCACATACGGCAGAAAACATCCACCGGAAGTCGCTAGCGCGCCCGAATGACGTGTTGGCAACCGAAAAATCTCATGGGAGCATGCGGCTGGCTAGCAATTCTCGTGGCACCTGCGAACGGCCCTGAAAATCTCGTGGGCGAACGTGAGTGTCCAGCAAGTCACTCTTGTGCATGCAAAAGGACAATTCAAGCGCACTAACCCCCCAAAAAACTCCACTCCCTTGCGTAGTGCGGAGTTTAACGGTAACTCTGCATTCTCTGCGGAACGCAGAGTTGCTGAATTCCGCAAACTCCGCGAACAGAGCTGAGTTTTATGTCCGGGCTTAGTTGTAGTTGAGATATATCAGTCCCATGTCAGCAGCAGTGTTGAAAGTGAGTAGACATTTGATGAAGTACCTTGGAGGACATGAATTGGTGCTTGTACTGACATTTTATTATGCCTCATAGTCGCTCAAATGACCCTTGATTTAAAATGGAGTAGAAGCATGTGTACACCTTTGTTTTCGATGGTGTCACACGTGGTATCGGAGACAGTTTGTTGTATTTTTCTGCTGGCATGATATTGATAGAAGCACCACTGTCTACAATAAAAATTATAGGGAAGCCATTCACCTTTAGCGTGATCTTGTGGCACTGTCCAAATGAGTTTGGTCGCTTCACATGGCGATCTCTATTTGACTTGGTTTCTCCTTTGCAAGCAGCCAATCCTACATGTGTGCGTCGTTCTGCTGTCGACATCACCATTGCACTTCCATCTTCTTCACTGTTGCTTGATGATGACATTGAAGAGCCTATGGAAGATGATTTTGATGACGATCAACTTTGTCTCTACTTGCCATTAGGCTGTGGCTAAAATACTTCTGGAGCTTTCTGGCATCCTTTTTGTCTTCTCATTGTGATGCTCTTAGTTCATTTTTCGTTTTGCAGACCATTATGAAATGGTTTCTTTCCCACAGCCTTTGCATATCTGTCCAATGGTGGGACATTTACCTTCATGTGGAAAAAAGAATCCAAATCGAAAACACAACTTCTTTTTCTTCGGAGACATAGTATTATGGGACTCCACTTTGTGTTTTTGCTTACTTTTCATGATCAATGTTGATGAATTCTGGGCTGTTCCAGCTTCCATATTAGCATTCTGTCGACCTGCATGTTCCTCAGCTCTCACAGCCATGAGTACCTCTTCTAGACTGAGTGTCTCTCTCAGCATGTGTCGTCTGAACGAATTGGAGAGGCAACCATCAATGACTCTGAGATCCATGGCTTCTTCGTCATTGAATTCACTGAACTTGCAGTGCTTGATGAGGGTATCAAGTCTTTCGAAAAACTCATCCATTGTTTCACCGGCCAGCTGTCTTGCCTGGTTGAAAATGTACTTTCATAGTCTACATTTCGCATTGGATTGAATTTGGCTTCCCACTCTTCTCTGATTCAACAGTACAATAGTGCATCCGCTTGTGATATTTTTTTATCACTTCTTTCACTCCATCATCTGCAAGATTCTTTAAGTATTTGATGATCTTTTTGTCATCTACTTCTTTTAGAGCATCTATGAAGTCACCAAATGTTGCGATCCATGCAGTCCATCTGGCACCAATATTCTGCTTTTTGGTGGTATCGAAGGGAAGTGGTGGTTTCAGAAACACAGCAGGGTCATAACTTGTGTTGGGACTTACTGAAGTTGAGAGTTTATGCTGTCTCAATGACAGTTGCTGCTCACTTGTACCTGCACCTCTGTAAGCATCAGCTTTGCGCTTAAGTCTGGATCGTCGTGCCCAGGCTGATGTCGTATGGCACCATCTTCTTTCTTGATGTTGAGTACCAGCTTTGTCTCTTGCACTTGTTTGTCATTGCTCTCAACCTGTGCATCATACCTGGTTGTTGTTGCCTTTAGCATGTCTGCCTTGTATGGATGATGGCGCTGTGCTACACTGTCAGCTGTACTACACTCTCTCTACTTTCGGCCTTCCAGTAGGCTTCTGGCGGGCTTTCTGACTGTGCTACTCCGTAGGGCCATCACCCTCTTTGAAGGCCTTCTAAGTACTAGAGCAGAGCTTTGTCTGCACATACGCCAACAATAGACTGCATCTTAGGGCGATCATGGCATGCACAAGCAGTTTGTTGGACCTCAGCAAACTGTCGGGGAGAGCAGTCTTCTCCCTTAGGGGCACATATCCCCTACTCGTCACCAGTTGTCACGTTCCCCCTAGCTCTGGAGCACGCCAGTGACCATGCCAGCAATGGAGCTCTGTAACACATGTCTTTATTCTACGGCATGCTACCGTTAACTGAAAGCACTAAGTCATGAACTTTACTGTCCACAACCGGACACACCCAGACACTTCCCAACTGATTATGTACCTTTGTAAGGAGTCCACCGAGGACTACAAGGGCCCTACTGCACATGATCACACAACACAATACCTCCCATTAGTGGAAGCATGCACATCAGGTTAGGAACAGTTTCACTCACTTACATAATGGGATCAGGACCAGCAGGACTTGGGATATGATCATGTTGGATTTATCGGAGGCCTTCAATACTGTCTCCTATCGAAGACTCCATTTATCGGCAGCCTTTGATACTATCCCCCATCGAAGACTCCTTGACCGTATCCAAGCAATTGGGATTAAGGATATAGTCCTGAATTGGCTCACCTCTTTTTTGGATGAAAGAAGCCAAGAGGTTTGGACGCCACCTTTCTCTTCCAAAGTGCGTGAACTGATGGTTGGATTGCCTCAGGGCTTGGCAGTAAGCCCTACCTTGTTCAATGTTTACCTAACATGATTAGCAGTGTTAGCTGAGTCTCTATGAGCTAAGGTTATCTCCTATGCTGATGACGACCAGCTTCTCTTCTCCTGTGGGAAGGGAGAAGAGTTTGCTGGAGAGGCTATTAAAAATTGCCTCTCTAATTTGTTTCATTGGTTGGCCATTAATCAGTAAAAATGTAACCTGGATAAGACAGAGATTATGGTCTTTGCTCCGTCTTTGCCAGATTTATGGAGATCCTTTTGGCTGAAGGACGCACCCCTCCCTGGTCCTCAACAGGACTCTGTAAAGAACTTAGGCATTGAGTTCGATAGAGCCCTCTCCTTTCAACCACAGATCCCGGCTTTGCCATGTTCCTACGGATTTTGAAAATATTCTTGCCCCAACTGTCAGAGGGTTCCAAGAGTATGGTAATCCAAGCATTAATAACTTCCAAATTGGACCTCAGGAATGCTCTTTACCTGAGTCTCTCTGAGTACCTTCTGGGCAGACTTCAGGTGGTGTAGAACTTGGAATCCCGGATGCTTCTTAATCTTGCCCTTAGAAAACATATGTCCTCTCATCTGAATGCTCTCCATTGGCTTCCTATAAAAAAAGGATTATGTTTAAATTCATGGCCCTGGTACACAAAGCTTTGCATGGCTCGGGTGCCGAATATCTGAGTGAGAGGATTCATGACTACGTCCCTTCCAGAACTTTACATTCTTCTTCTGAACATTTGGTTAGAGTTCCCAAAATGTGTCTGCTCAGTACAGGCGGCAGATCTTTCTCTTATCTTGGGCCGGTTACATGGAATAATCTCCCTTTGGAGCTACGTACCACAGTTGATCTACCTATTTTTAAGAAAAAACTAAAGAATGGCTCTTTTGACAGTTTTCATAGGACAATCATTGCTGGTGGCATGATGCCTGTTTTAGCACCGGGTCCCTCTTTGAGTAGCTATGCACTGTGTAAATCTTATTAATATAACATAACATATGGAAAGCTTTTGCAAATGAGGAGCATAGGCTCTGAAAGCACCCCAAAAATAACCAAGCAGGAGTTCAGAAGGTAAGTGAGCAATAAATATGTCATTAAAGTTTGTTATTATTTTGCTACATTTGCTGTGCTTCAAAGACAGAGGTTAAATGTTAGTCTATGTCTTCTGACACATTGCTGCTTATTCTTTTAACATGGAGGAAAGTGTTTACTTTCTCTGACTGGGAAGTGAGAGGATTTTGTAAAGTGAAGCGTGTGACATTCTTGTTTGAGTACATGCAGTGCGAAAGGAAAGACTATATGATGTAATTTGTTTCCCACATACACACACTAACGTTTTGACACCTATAAATGAATTGTACACATATTTAGGAATATCTCAGCAGTTAGGAAAGCACAAATGAAGCACATTTTTGAAAAAGTCTGGAGTGTGAGGGAAACAAAGATTTAAATAAGATCAAAACAAATCAAGAACTTGTACTTGATGATGCCCAATTCTTAAATATTTGCAGAAACTCAATTTCCACACATTATCATTTGTGCGCTATATTGTTTAATCAGTACAACTGTACATCTGTGCAAATTTTGTAGCCAATTCAATGGAAATTGTGCTGTCTGCAGACGACAGTGTGCTACCAGTCCATGTTTTAGTAATATATTTGAGACAGTGTGCTCCAAAATGCACCACTAGCTACATACTCTGCCCAGATTCATGAAAAATTCACACAGAATGAAAGAGAAAGAGCAGAAAAGAGCCATATCTATTAAGATACAGTGCTGTCTTCCTCTATCCCTGCGCTGGCACACTTTAGGCTGCCATGCACTAAAGCACACACCCTTGCACCACAAGTCCAAGGGTATGTGCATTCTGTAAGGAATAGTTTTTGTACTGGAAGGGGACCCTTCCAATAGAAAATCTATCATTTATCACTTTTGCTGCGTTATATGTGGGCTGTGCAATGAAGCCCTCAAGCAAAGTACAAAAAAATAGGAGAAATTAAAACAGTTCGAGGAGGCATACAATTTGGCGCAAATCCCTATCTAGAAATGTTGGTGGACAGGGATTTGCATCAACACCCTGGGGTGGCTGCATGGGCACACCAATGAACCACCCATGGAACGCTCCATTTGGTGCAAAGTAATGCAAATAGTGCAACTTTACGTTACTTTGCAAAACAAGCTAAAGCAAATATTGATTTGTGTTGGATAATAAATCTCAGCATAACACTTTATGCCAGGGTTGCATTACAAAAGTAACGCAAATCAGGCACAAAGTGTTACTAAACCTGGGCCAACACCCTTACCACTCTCTTCCTGAATACATTTGCTACACTTGTTCTTTGTGTGATGCTTAGATGTTCCACAGGCCTTATGACGTCAGTGATGTAACACTGATCTCTACACCCCCAAGCTGAAAATTGTTCCCGCACCACTGGAGGTCAGAAGAACAGTAGGACAGCATTGCAACACAGTTAGATCACCTAGTATCACCAGATGTCATGTGGGAAGACTGGAATCCTGAATAAAAAAATAGCTACCTGAAGTTCATGAATCTGCAATGATGTTTGCCAGACGTACGCTCTAATATCTCATTACTGTGTAAGATAACATGTGTGTTATTGTTTTTGCCAAATACCTGCCTTTTACCCCAATGTAAAACAGAATAAAGCAAAAAAAAAACTAACACTTCTGAAAATCAGGCAAGCAGAACAAAAAGACTGCAGGAAATGGCTTAGTAACTTAAATCTAGCACGGTATCAAACATCGTCATGTGTGCTGTGTCTCCTACAACACCCTTTAATTGGCCTTTTGAGAGCAAGTGACTTCAAGGAGCATTAGAGTCCCAGCAGACAACTGGTCAGTGTAGTCCAGCACAAAGAAAGAGACAAAATATATATAGCCAACTGAATAGTATTCTTCTCTTTAGTAATAATCAATCCAAAAATTTCTAATATTTCCTAGATTCTAGATCTTGTCAAAATATAATAGACACAATAGTACCCTATGGTGTGTGGTGTACTGCCATCCATTCTAATAAGCCAAGGTTTCCATTGTGAAACTAAAATCTTACACTGTAAAGACTTGGTTAGTTACTAGTAATCTTCATTACTCTGAGTCATGATCTTCCTCGCCACAGTCCTGACCTAGGGAGGAACTCCGTGGCTCCTGCACAGAATTCACCCATAGAAGTAAAGAAAAGAAACACCCATGCCTTTAGCAATATGTCACCCACCGTAAGTGACATGTCTGTATTTATAAAGGTGGGCCCTCACCTTTCTGCTTCCTGAAAATACTAAGCGATAAGAATCATCCAATTTCTTTCTCCCTTCTTTCCCAATGAAGGAAGGGATGGAATGTTGCACTGTGTTGAGGAAAACGGTAACTTGGAGTAATGAAGATTACCAAGTCATTACCTACCTCGTCCGTCTTCCACACCACAGTCCTGACCTAGTGAGCATATACCAAAGTCCTGTGGGAAAATAATTGACTGGAGAAAATAATCATGCTGCAACATAATTTTTTTATTATCAAAAAAGTCAGACAGCACCAAAATAGTCATTGAACTACGGAAAAAACACCTGTACCAAAAGCCACAGAATAAATCTCAATCTCAATTTATGATGGCAACTAAATGTATGGTTGTCTGCCCAAGTAATGACTGCAGAATGCAGCAGACATAGAAAGAGGAAGTAATGAGGTGAAATAAAGATATTTCTCCTCGTTACTCCTCCACTGGGAAGGCGTAAGATTTTGGAGCATTCTCAGGTTTACAAGGTGTTGTAAATCTGGGAATGCATCAAAATTCATTGGGGTTGCATGGGAACACCCACCACAACGCCCATGGAGCCCCCACCCAGGGCAGAGTAGCGCTACGCAGCGATTTGCAAAGTGCTACTCCAGATTTATGATACCACTCCGAGCCACGCAAAGTGGCTTTGCGTGGCTTCATACTTCTGTCATAGAGGTTTCCATCACGTATGTGCCACGTTGTGTGGTGAAAACGCGACACAAACCTCTCGTAAATACACTTTAAAGAGTACTATCCTTAGGACAACCAAAAGAAATCAATCTCTAAACCTGCAAAGAAAGGCAGAGGAGAGAACACCTCAGCTCCTCTTAAACTCTGGAGAGTTGTAGCCCACACCAATGACCTTGTGGCGTTGGTGTGAAGAGGGAACCCAATGATGAAGCATGTCACCTATGGGTGAGTGAGAATTCTTGTCCTGAACAAGGTTCTTCCCTGCATAATAGTTGGAACACTCTGTCCGACACATAGACTGCAACACATTTGTGGACAGTCTCTCTTCACTTTTAGTCTCTTGATACGTACTTTTTATGAGATTTACTGTGAAAATTATGCAGCTGGGACTGAACTGTGTAGGTAGTATAAGCTCCTGCTCAGATGAAAAAGTTAGTGGCCGAGTATGATCTTTTTACCGCCGACTCCAATTTCTTATCAATCTGGTCTGTGGGAGAAGCACCTTCTGAGATGATCATGCCACTGGAAAACAAACTCGACATGATAGAGTGGACCTTGACCATCAAAGTGAATTTCACAAACATGTGCTAAAACCTCCCTCAGCTCAGAGCTTTGGATATACCTGCCCCAGTGTTCTTCCATCTGTGAGATTTACTCACCTGTTATCAGGAGAGAACCCAGTGCTGCATCTTTTAGCCCAGCACTGACCCTGAAAAGTAATTCTAACCGTACTTACCAGTAACTTGTATTTCCTTCCATTGGAATCCATTGTCTGGTTTTCAGCAGAAAAGTTTCAAAGTGTCAATTTTTGAAACATACAAATATTCCTCTAAAATCAGCAGAACTATGAATTCCGATTTACTCACCTGTTAGTCATCTAAGTCAGGGCCCCCAGGAGGAGAAAATCTTAGATGCTTGGTTAAGAATGCCTCCAGGGCAGCAGAAGACGGCCCCACTGCAATATTAGGCAAGTCCTGGAGAACATGCAAATTCTGAAGAGGTTCCCCCAAAGTGGTGGGAGATGTGCCAGGACTCTCCTCTCCCTGATTGGAATCTGAGGAATGTTTTCTTGGACATATATAAAATTACACTAAATAAATTAAATAAAAAACAAACAAATAAATGTACTTATAGTCATGACATACACTTCGATGGTGCTCTGTGGAGACAGAGAAAAAAGCATGAAGCAAACAGGTGGGGCCCGCCGTTATGAATACACATAGGTCACTTCTGGTGGGGGGCATATTGGTAAAGGCATGTGTGCTTCTTTTCTTTACTTCTGTGGGTTGATACTGTGCAGGAGCAACGAAGTTATTCACTAGGGCCAGATGTATGGAAAAAGCATTTTGTGATTCTCAAATAGTGATTTTTACCAAATCGCTATTTGGTAATCGCAAAATGCTACTTATGTAGGAATCACAAAATATTTTGCAATTCCTTAATATTACCTACTAGTAAATAGCTATTAGGTAATATTACTCCATTTCTTCCAATGGGCCAAAAGGCCCATAGGTGCAAATGGTTTTGCATTAGCTAGTACTTAATTGCTAATCGCAAATTAGCGAATGCATAGCCAAGGGTGCCCAAGGGCCTAAGGCCCCCTGAAGCGCCCCAAAAAAAGAAAATGTGCACATGTAAAGCACATACATGCCCTAGGGACATGTGTGCATTACATGGCACTTTGAAAATGCTTTTCTGTGCATTTTTCAAAATTTGCACATGCTTACCATGAACTTGAAGTTGATGGTAATAGCGTTTCTCTAAATGCACATTTCGCATTTAGGAAAGGCTTCTTACATGTGCTTTAGAGATTTGCAAATTGCGATTATTTGCGTTTGCAATTTAGTTAATCCCTGAAAATTGCGAATAACTAAATTGCGAATCCAAAAGCCATTCATACATAGGGAAAGGCCAATTTGCATTCGCAAACGACCGAAGTTTGTGATTCGCACCGTTTGCGAATGCAAAATGCTTTCATAAATCTGGCCCTAGGTCAGGACTGTGGCCAGGTAGTCGGACGAGGAGCATCATTTATTGCAGCAAACTGACTCTTAAAACTCATTTTACTGGCCCAAAAAGCAAGAGGCCCTTTTCATAATCAATTTCCATGAGTAGATGCTAGAGGTGAGCAAGCATGAGGAAGCAAGTGAACTCGTACAATTTCACTGTCAGTCCGGCTATTTTTCCCAGGCATCATAACTGATTTCCTAAATCAATAAAAATAATTAGTTTTTCTGATCAGTGTCAGGTAGTCAGTCACAATATTTGTTCTTTGAAATGTATATTTCAATTAAAACAACCTTAATTAGCACTTGAGAATGTTTGGCTTGTGACATGTTTACCAACTTTTGAAATAGCTGTTCCTAAGATGTCCTCTAAAGGTTGCACACATTCAGACTTTTTAGATGTTTTGGGTGCATTTTTGCACTGTGAACAGAATGAGCAGAATAAACCATATAATTACATTGTCGCTCTTTGTATGTCAGTACATGGCTCTTTGTATGCCATGCAATGGTTGGCTTCTAATTCTTTTATGGCCCGGCGTGAGTTCAGAGAGGCAACAGATAAACATTAACGCTCATAATGTATTATTCATGCTTTCATATGCCCTGCTTTCCTTCACCAACTGCTCTTTCAAAAGGCCCTATTCAAGTGAACAAGCATGCAGCAAAAATGAATAGTAACCTTCCTTGATAAGGCCTTTACCTGCAATTGAAAAGAAATGGCCCACTGACATTTCAGGCAGAAGAAAATGTTCCTTTACTTTTTGCCCTGTTCGTGTTTACAAGAAATACATAATGCCTCTCATTACGAATCCAGGGCTGAATTCCGATCCCTGTGCAAACACGTGTTTAGCATATGTTATAGCACATCATTATAATGATTCTCGTCTATATTTGCAGATGTAATGAAAGCTTTGGAAAAAAGCGCAAATGTAAGACTATGCATGTCCTAAAAGCTATTCACCCTATTAGAAGGCATTGCAATGTTTGGCATTCCTAATTCAGAATCTCACTTTTCAATGTTGTGGAGGAAGCAAAGCTTGATGTTTGCCAAGTCAGAATCATGTTATTTGGAAAATGTTAAATTACTCTCCAGGGTCCACTATCCAGTCTGGAAAGTGCCTAGATGGGGTGGCTGTGAGAACTATGCATTTTGTACATCACTATATCTCAAGATCTAATCACTTTACTGAACAATACCACTAGGATACCATAAAGTGCGCTTTACAAACATACATAACATAACATACTCATCATTCAATAATGAATCTTTACCCTGGTCAGGGCCACTGGACTTATGCGATTCTGTGACTGCAGTACTTCCAGCATAATAATGATGTGCTTAATCAATTAAACAGCATTAGTAAAGCGCAGCACTGTCACCCCTAGGGGTATCTGGGCACTGTGTCTCCGTAAAAGAGCCAGGTCTGGAGTATCTTTCTGAAGTCTGCCAGCGAGGGAGCTGAACAGAGCTGGAAGGGAAGGTCGTTTCAGGTCTTGGCAGTGATATAGAAGAAGTAGCGGCCACCACTGCAGCTGCGACAGATGCGGGGGTGTGTGAGGACGAGTGAAGAGGAGCGCAGGTGTCTAGAGGGTTGGTGGAAGTTCAGTCGATGGTTGATGTAGGCAGGTTCTAGGTCATGGAGGGCTTTGTAGGCAGGTGTGAGGATCTAAAACTGGCATCTCTTCTGGATGGGGACCAGTGGAGGCCTCTCAGGTGGGGGGTGATGTGGGTTCATTTGGGGAGGTCCAGGATGAGTCTGGCTGTGGCGTTCTGTATAGTCTGGAATCTTCTGAGGAGCTGGGTGGAGATGCCGGCATAGAGGGCGTTGCTATAGTTGAGGGGGCTGGTGTCAAGAGCCTGAGTGTCGGTCTTTCTGGTGTTGGTTGTGATCCATCCGAAGATTCTGTGAAGCATGCAAAGTGTGTGGAAGCAGGAGGAAGTGACTGCGTTGACTTGTCATTTCATGGTCAGTTGGCTGTCGAGGAGGATGCAGAGTTAGCGTGCATGGTCTGTCGGTGTGGGTGCAGGTTCGAGTTCTGCAGGCCACCAGCTGTGGCCCCATGCGCAGGTTTTCTTCCTGAAGATCAGTACTTTAGTTTTGTCGGAGTTGAGTTGGAGGCAGTTTTCCCTCATCCATTTGGCTACGTTGGTCATGGCATTGCAGAAGTTGGTTTTGGCATTGGAGGGGTCCTCTGTGAGCAAGAGGATCAGTTGAGTGTCATCTGCGTAGGAGATTATGTTGAGTCTGTGGGATCTGACGACGTCTGCCAGGGGATGTTGAACAGGGTGGGGCTGAGGCATGATCCTTGTGGTACCCCACATATGATGTTTTTGGGTGCGGAGGTGAAGGGAGGCAGTCGGATGCTCTGTGTGAATCCTGTAAGGAAGGAGGCGATCCAGTTGGGGGCATCTTGCTGTATGCCTGTGTTGTAGAGTTAGTTGATGAGGGTGTTGTAGGAGACGGTGTCGAATGCCGTGGAGTGGTTGAAGAGGATCAGGGCAGCAGATTCTCTGCTGTCGAGGAGTGTTTTGATGTCATCTGTGGCAGCAATCAGTACAGTTTCAGTGCTGTGGTTGGCATGGAATCCTGATTATGAGGCATCCAGTAGGTGGTTTTGTTCCAGGAATTTGGTAAGCTGCTGGTTGATGGCTTTCTCAAGTACTTTGGCCAGGTAGGGGAGCAGGGAGATCAGCCGATACATTTTAAAATTGCTGGGGTCGATGGAGGCTTTCTTTAGGAGGGGTCTGACATCTGCATGTTTCCATCTGTCCAGGAAGGTTGCTGTGGAGATGGAGGTGTTGAGGATGATGGTGTGTTGCGTGCTGATTGGGTTCATTGTGAGTTTGTAGAGGTGGTGGTGGCAGGGGTCGGTGGGCGCCCCGGAGTGGATCGAAGACATGATGGCTGAGGTGGTCTGGGCTGTGAGCGGAGACCAGCTGGTAATGGTTTGGCTGATGTTCGCTGGTTGGTTGAGATCGTTGGGGTTACAGGTGGTGGGTTGGAAGTTAAAATTGTTGTAGATGTTAGTGATCTTGCTGTGGAAGTAGTCTGAGAGGGTGTCACAGAGTTCGTGAGAGGGGTGGATGGTGTTCTCTATGGCTGTTGGGTTGGAGAATTCCTTGACGGTTTTGAAGGGTTCCTTTGTGTGTTTGACCGTGGAGTTGATGTAGGTGGTGATGGCTGCTTTCTTGGCTTCCTTGATGTGCGGTTGATATTTGTTGAG
The DNA here is from genome assembly GCA_963921515.1 of Calotriton arnoldi. Taxonomy (NCBI): domain Eukaryota; kingdom Metazoa; phylum Chordata; class Amphibia; order Caudata; family Salamandridae; genus Calotriton; species Calotriton arnoldi. The sequence continues at coordinate 385,049 of CAWUFW010012249.1, forward strand.
GGCTGTTTTGTGAGCTGCTCTGTTGGCAGGGTTCTTAGTGGTGTGCCATTGTTTCTCCAGTTGGAGGCAGTTGCGCTTGGTGGTCTTGAGTTCTGGGGTCTACCAGCTGGCATGTTTGGAAGTCTTGTTGGATTTTGTGGGTTTTAGTGGGGTGACTCTGTTGGCACTGTTGGTGATCAAGGTGGGGAATTTCTGGACAGCGTGGTCAACGTCTGTTGAGGCCTCGGGTTGGCAGGTGGTGAGGGTCTGTGACCACTGAGTTTCATTGACCTTGCTCCAGCTGCGGTGGGGGAAATCTGGTGCCTGGTGATGGTGATGGTGTGCTGGGCGTCGGTGATGGTGAAGTGGTCAGTCCAAGTGATTTCTGTGGTGTGGCTGAATTTGATTCTGTCGTTGGAGGTGAAAATAGGGTCGAGTGTGTATCTGGCTTTGTGCGTGGATTCAATGACAAGTTGGGTGAGGCCGATATTGTTCAGGTTCTCCAGGAGAGAGATGGAGTTGGCGTCGTTGGGGTCGTAAATGTGGAAGTTGAGGTTGCCGAGTGAGACGTAGTGGTGAGAGTCGATTGCAAGGGGAGCAATGATGGGAATGTGTTCACAGAATGTTGCAAAGATCCTGTGAGTCTGTAGGGGAGGGTGCCTCTTATTGTGGGTGTTGTGTCAGTTTGTAGTAGGAAGTTGAGGTGTTCCATGAGATGCGTGGGGTCGTCGTTGGTGAAGGTGCATCTGATGGTTTCCTTGAATATGATGACAATGCCTCCGCCTTGTTTGTTGGCAAAGTCTTGGTGTATCATCTTGTAGCATTCAGGAGTGGGGGTGGTAATGTCGGGGTTCGAGGAGGGCTTGAGCCACATTTTGGTGATGAAGGCAACATCGGTGGAGAGGGTGGTGATAGTGTTCCAGATTTCTGTGAGCACCCTAAAACACTAGCAACAAATTTGCTCACCTCAAATGTCAGCCTTTCTATCAGAGTGAGGCTGACATTTCACTCATACAAAACCAGAGAAATTCAGCAGTTATAGTTAGCTGAGCTAACTATAACTTGCGCCCCTGCAATGCACTGCTTATGACCTCACATATTACATCACTCATGGCATGATCAGTGACATCACTGATGACATCACTGATGACATCTCAAATGACATCACTGATGACATCATTCAGTGATTGTGAGTGTTTTAAAAAAAGTTTATGAGCGTTAAATATATATACCAAGGTGAATTGGTGAATCAGTGTTGGTGAATCAGTGGGTGTAAGAGTGCCTGATTGGATGATTCAATGGGTGCGTGACAAACTGCATAAGTGAATGATTAGGTTATGTAGTGAATGCATGGATGAGTGACTGGTTGTGTGAAGGTCAGTATCTGTCTGTCAGTTGGTGTCTAAGTGATTGTATGGGTGTGTGAGTGGGTACGTGAGTTTCTGTATGGGTGAGTGATTGGTTGTTTGAATACCTCTATGGGTGTCTGAGTGTCTGTGTGGGTAGGTGAGGGTGTGTGTGACTGCCTGTATGGATGATTGAGTGGGTGAGTCAGTGACTCTATGGGATAGTGAGTGTGTGTGTGAGAAGGGCTGTATGGGTGAGTGAGTGTGTGTATGGCTGTGTCAGTCAGTAAATGCATGTGTCAGTGGTATATGGGTGAGTAACTGGATATGTGAAAGGCAGTATAGGTGAGTGATGGGGTATGTGAGTGACTGTATGGGTGAGTGAGTGAATGCAAGAGTGGCTGCATGGGTGAGTGTGTGCTTGTGTCAGTGACTGTATAGGTGAGTGAGTACATGTCATTATCTTTATGAGTAAGTGAGTGAGTGTGTGTGTAACTGTATCAGTTTTTAAAGTGGCTGTGTGATTGACTGTATGGGTGGGTGAGCAGGTTTTTGAGTAACTCTATGGGTGACTGACACAGTTTGTGAGTGGCTGTATGGGTGTATGAGTGAATATGTCAGTGGCTGTATTAGTGAGTGAGTGGGTATGTGACTGGCTGTAAGGGTGAGTGAGTGGATGTGTGTGTTGATCTATGAATCAGTGAGTAGCTGTGTAAATACTGTTTTGGGTGTATGAATGGGATTGAGATTGGTAGTGTGGAAGTTGGAGTGGGTGTGGGTGTCTGAAAGGTTATATGGGGTGTGAGTGGGTGCATCGGAGATTCTGTGGATGATGTCACCAGTGATGTCATCAGTGATGTCATTTGGGATGTCATCAGTGATGTCATCAGTGATGTCACTGACCATGTCATGAGTGATGTGAGGTCATAAGCAGTGCATTGCGGGGGTGTAATTTATAGTTAGTTCAGGTAACTATAACTGCTGAATTTCTCTGGTTTTGTACGAGTGAAATGTCAGCCTAACTATAACGTCCTAGTCCTTTGGTTTTTTCAGAGAATTTTAAAGGTTTTTGAAATTATATTTCCTAACTTTAATGTCCCTGTAAACTTCAGTCTTTGGTTTTGCCAGTGAATATATATCTATATATATATATATATGTATATATAGAGAGAGAGAGATATATATAGAGAGATATAGATATATAGATATATATCTATATATACATACATATATTCACTGAAAAAACCATAGGTTTCAGGCACGTTATAGTTAGAAATTAGCATTTAAAAAACCTTTGAAATTCACTGAAAAAACCATAGGTTTCAGACACGTTATAGTTAGAAATTAGCATTTAAAAAACCTTTGAAATTCACTGAAAAAACCATAGGTTTTAGGGACAGTTATAGTTAGTTGGACATTTCACTCGTACAAAACCATAGAAATTCCCCCGTTATAGTTAGTTCAGCTAACTATAACTCGCGCCTCGCAATGCACTGCTGATGACGTCACATATTACATCACTCATGACATGGTCAGTGACATCACTGATGACATCACTGATGACATCTCAAATGACATCACTGATGACATCATCCACATGATAATCTGATGCACCTCCTCACACCCTAATATAACCTTTGATACACCCACTCTAAATTACAGACTGCCATTCACAAAACCATAGACACTCCAACACCAATAACTACATACCCATTCACTGATTCTTAGGTCTACACACACATCCACTCACTCACCCGTACAGTCACTCATACTTACGGTCACTCAGTACAGGACTATCATATGCACTCATACTCCTATATAGACACTCAAACACTGCCACTCATCCATAGAGGTACTCACACACCTAGTAAGTCATGCAAATAATTAAACACACTGCCATTTACTCACCTATACAGTTATACACACACCAGCTCACTTACTCATACAAATACTAGCACATTCTTACGCTCTTATACAATCACTGATACAAGCACACACTCATCCATACAGTCACTCTCACAATCACACACTCTCGCTTATAGCTATTTATATACTCCAACACACATATATACTGCCTTTCACATATGTAGTTACTCACACATGTACCACTGGGACATACATTCACTCACTAACACACTCTTACACACACTTACCCACCCATACAGTCTATCACAGATGCACTCTTGAAACCATCCACCCAGTGAATCACCCACTCACACATCTATGCACAGAGTCGCACACACCCCACCCACACAAACACTCAGGCACCCATACAGATACTCAGACAACCAATCAATAACTCATATAGACACTCATGTAGCTATTCACAAACCCATGCAGCCACTTACACAGCAACAGACAGACGGATACAGACATTCACCCAGTTTAGTCACTAACCCTTGCTTTCAGTAAGATACGTTTAATCACTCACTTATAGAGTCAGTCACGCACCTACTAAATCCTTCATCCACACACTTATACACCCACTCATTCTTCAATACACCTTTCCCTATATATTAAAAATATTTAAACTTTACAGAAACTCACAGTCACTGGATGATGTCATCAGTGATGTCATTTGAGATGTCATCAGTGATGTCATCAGTGATGTCACTGACCATGTCATGAGTGATGTAATATGTGACGTCATCAGCAGTGCATTATGGGGGCGCGAGTTATAGTTAGCTGAACTAACTATAACGGGGGAACTTCTATGGTTTTGTACGAGTGAAATGTCCAACTAACTATAACTGTCCCTAAAACCTATGGTTTTTTCAGTGAATTTCAAAGGTTTTTTAAATGCTAATTTCTAACTATAACGTGTCTGAAACCTATGGTTTTTTCAGTGAATTTCAAAGGTTTTTTAAATGCTAATTTCTAACTATAACATGCCTGAAACCTATGGTTTTTTCAGTGAATTTCAAAGGTTTTTTAAATGCTAATTTCTAACTATAACGCCCCTAAAACCTATGGTTTTTTCAGTGAATTTCAAAGGTTTTGTAAATGACAATTTTTAAATGTATTAATTGTTATATTTATTTTTTTGATACTGATTTACTACATTTTTTTAAACTATTTATTTTTACATATTTTATTTTTTAAATTACATTGTAATTACATTATACATTACATTACAAAATATACTTTCTCAGAATGAATTACTTTAGTTTAAATACTTTGCAAATAGGTAATAGACTTTTAAGTACAGTAGTTACAGTTGTTGCAATGGGCAACACAATTTCAAACACAATGCAACATTGAGCTCAATGTGAATTTCTAGTTAAATGCAATTAGTTACTTTATGGATTACATTTCTAACCACAGGACTGGATCCTAGATTCAGTCCTGGGACATCTCCTGTAAACAGTTGAGTAAAAGCGTTTTGGTTACAGTACTGATTTTTAAGGAATATTATTGTATTTTAAAAGTTGACACAGAAACTTTTTCACATAGAATCACCAATGTTATCCTATGGGAGGAAATTCACTTACCAGGTAAGTAGTGTTATCGTTACTTTTTCTTACTCAGTGGTGGATTCTGTATCCAGCACTGGTGCATCTCCTGTAAACAGTTGAAAGAATGCGTTTAAGTCATACAGGCGATTTTTAAGGAATATTTGTAGTTTGTGAAAATCGACACTTTGAAACTTTTCTGCTGAAAACCAGACAATGGATTCCAATGGAAGGAAATACAAGTTACTGGTAAGTACAGTTAGAATTACTTTTCAGGGTCAGTGCTGGGCTAAAAGATGCAGCACTGGGTTCTCTCCTGATAACAGGTGAGTAAATCGGAATTCGTAGTTCGGCTGATTTTAGAGGAATATTATAAAGTTCCAAAACTCCACACTTAGAAGAATTTCCAAGTGAAACCAGTCAATGTTAGCCTTTGGAAGGAAATTCAAGTTACTGGTAAGTACGGTTAAAATTACTTTTCAGGATCAGTACTGGGCTCAAAGATGCAGCACTGAGGTCTCTCCTGATAACAGGTGAGTAAATCGGAATTCGTAGTTCTGCTGATTTTAGAGGAATATTTGTATGTTTAAAAAATCGACACTTTGAAACTTTTCTGCTGAAAACCAGACAATGGATTCCAATGGAAGGAAATACAAGTTACTGGTAAGTACGGTTAGAATTACTTTTCAGGGTCAGTGCTGGGCTAAAAGATGCAGCACTGGGTTCTCTCCTGATAACAGGTGAGTAAATCGGAATTCGTAGTTCTGCTGATTTTAGAGGAATATTTGTATGTTTCAAAAATCGACACTTAGAAACTTTTTCAGCAAAAAGCAGGCCATGATATCCTATGGAAGGAAATTCAAGTTACTGGTAAGTACGGTTAAAATTACTTTTCAGGATCAGTACTGGGCTCAAAGATGCAGCACTGAGGTCTCTCCTGATAACAGGTGAGTAAATCGGAATTCGTAGTTCGGCTGATTTTAGAGGAATGTTATAAAGTTCCAAAACTCCACACTTAGAAGAATTTCCAAGTGAAACCAGTCAATGTTAGCCTATGGAAGGAAATTCAAGTTACTGGTAAGTACGGTTAAAATTACTTTTCAGGATCAGTACTGGGCTCAAAGATGCAGCACTGTGGTCTCTCCTGATAACAGGTGAGTAAATCGGAATTCGTAGTTCGGCTGATTTTAGAGGAATATTTGCACAATGGTTAAGGAAGAGGGTGGTGCCTGAAGTGACATGTCTGCAAACACGCCCTGTGGCGCGTTTTAAGTTGGAGAATTAATTCCTCCTCAATCCTGAGGGTCCCTAGGGGCCAACTAGCCCACCAGGAACCTCCAGTATGCGCCAGGGGCTGCGTTGCATAGAGGTGTACATAGGCCACGCCCCTTTTACAACACTCTGCAACGCAGCTCCGTGGTGCTTACTGGAGGTACCTGGTGGGCTAGTTGCCCCAGGGACCCTCAGGATTGAAGAGGATTTAATTCCCCATCTAAAAATGCGCCACGGGGCCTGTTTGCACACATGTCACCTGAAGCCCCGCCCCTCCCTTCACCACTGTGCAAACGCGCCCTGTGGCGCATTTTAAGTTGGGGGATTAAGTCCCCTTGAATCCTGAGGGTCCCTGGAGTCCAACTAGCCCACCATGTACCTCCAAAAGCGCCACAGAGCTGCGTTGCAGAGAGGTGTAAAAGGGCGTGGCCTCTGTACACCTCTCTGCAACGCAGCCCCCTGGCGCATACTGGAGGTTCCTGGTGGGCTAGTTGGCCCCCAGGGACCCCCAGTATTCAAGGGGAATTCGTTCCCTATCTGCAAACGCGGCAGTGGACGCGTTTGCAGACAGCTGCAGGGTGGGGGCGGGGCCTCCGGCACGATGCCGGTCTTTTTTATTTAAAAAATAAATAAAAAATTGTATGGGAGGGGGGCTGCATGGCCCCCCTTCCCTTGGCCTCTTTTGGCCCCGGGGACCCCATCCCCCGGGGCATGAGGATTTTCATTATTTTTTTTAATTAAAATAAAACGGGAAGGGGGCCGCGTGGCCCCCTTCCCTGGGCCTATATTGGCCCCGGGGACCCCATCCCCCGGGGCATGCCCTCTTTTTTAAAAATTTTAAATATTTGGAGGGGGGCTGCGTGGCCCCCCTCCTCAGGCCATTTAAGGCCCCGGGGACCCCATCCCCCGGGGCCGGCCTTTCCGGTTTTTTTTTTCTTCAAATTTTTATTTTTGGGGAGGGGAGCTGCGTGGCCCCCCTCCCAGGCCACTACTTGCCCCGGGGACCCCATCCCCCGGGGCTGGCCCTCTCTGTTGGGGACTGTGGGGGGGTCCCCAATCCCCCCACAGTCCCGCCGGCTCCCCGCGTCCCTTGGGAGCCGGCATTGCTTTTCCACATGGGGAGCTGCTAAGATGCAGCTCCCCGTGTGGAAAGCAATCTGCTTGAATTTTGGAAGAGAGAGCAGGTTTCCCTGCTCTCTCTTCCAAAATCCAAAGCAGTTTGCTATGGCAGGACGGGAGCCGCGAGGCTCCCGCCCTGCCATAGCAAACTACAGTGTCCTGGGGGTAGGCACCCCGGGACACTGCAGGAGCCGGACCTGGGGGGTGACGGTCCCCAGGGCCATCAAGGGCTCCAGGAGGGGGGCCGCGCGGCCCACCTCCCTTGAATTGCACAGCCCCGGGGAGGTGGTGGTCCCCGGGGCTCTGGGGGTCCGTAACGGACCCCCACATTTATTTTCTAAGTGCCCCGGGGAGGTGGTGGTCCTTGTGGGACCCCCTGAGCAGACCTAGGGGGTCAGGGTGTTTCTACCCTGCCCCCTTTTTGCGCTTTGTGCACTTGTTTCTGTCCCTCGGTTCTACCGAGGGACAAAATGGCTGCCAACACTTCCTGATTTGGAGTGTTGACAGCGAATTAGCATGCAGCTCGTGATCGGGAGGGTGTGCGAATCCGACGCGGCCATAGATATATATGTGATTTTCCTTTTGATTTTCACAGGAACTACTGAACGGATTTACACCATTTAACAAAAAGGGTTCTTTCTGAACCAAGAACTACCTCTTTGCCAAATTTGGTGTAATTCCGTTCAGCAGTTCGGGCTGTAGCCGTGGCTAAAGTTTCCTATGGGAAAATGAATAGGGAAAAAACGTTTTGGGACCCCCCTTTTTTCGAGGCCCCCGCTTGACGAATCACCCCGAAACTTTCAGGGTAGGAGCGGACCGGAGCGCGCCATAAAGTTTGAAAATTTCGCGAAGATTCGTCAACCGACGCAAGAGTTATTTCAAATAGAATGTCGCGGATTTCCTATGGAAAATAGGTCCTAACTATAACTATCTACTGGCGACCGCCAGTAGATAATATATATATATATGTCATGTCATGTGAACAAGGCTCGCGAGAGCCGAAACGTGTTATGGCGACTATGGAGTAAACTAAAAATTTGAGCACTTACCTTGGGTCCGTGTCTGTCTGTTGGGGAAATTTATTGTCCTGGTACGGAAGTAAAGTATATATATATATATATCACTTTACTTTAGCTTTTTCATACATTTTTGATTTGCTTTCTTTGCTTTTTTTTGCTGAAGCACTTCTTGTCCTTTATCTGTCTATTGTTGAGTCTATTCAATATCAATTATCAAATGTCTTTCTTTCTTCTTTTCATCTCTTCCTATGTGCTGCTGTATATTTTCCAGTTTTCTGCTACGACTCATGTGTTACATCACTGGCCCTCGAAAGGCCAATATTGGCATGTTGCCTGGATCTATGGAACATGTTCACTTAAGCATACTTTCTATTTTTTGCAATCCACAAACATTTCAAGAAGTATGACTTGATGACTGTCCCAGGTGCATGTTTCCTGGGGTATGTCTGAGAATTCCATGTAACTGTTGAACTATTCCCCCAGTGTGGAGTTTTCTAGAATACAGAGGTCTGCCGAAGAGGAGTATTGCCCTCTATGGTAATACACCTTTTTTGTCTCCACCGGGGGAACATTTTTTCTCTACAGAGAAATGCCTTCCCCTACACTCCCAACAAATGTTGGGGTGATCCACTCTCTTTCCCACCCTGAATGAGGAGTAATGCCATTCCTTTATTGGAGTAAATCTCCAAACATTTCCTGGGTGGAACATGGTGAGATCAAAGTTTGGGAATGCCCACAAATGTAAATGATGTTGTTTGATTTTCCTTATTTCAGAACTCCTTATAACCTCTATTTCACTGCATACTCATCATGAGTCAAGGCTTAACAGACACACACACTTGTATATTTCTAGTCTATGTTATAAATTAGTCAAGGGTGACATTTAAAAAAGAGGTACAGTGATTTTACCTGATTGTGCGTGATGATTCACATGGTTTCCTTAATAATGCATCACAGATCACAAATTTCATTTTTTTCATTGTGTTGAAATTACTATAAAATGTCTGTGTTTGAGCATCTAAGGGGAAGACAAGCTTTAGACATTCCTGAAATCACTTCTTCAAACAGTCTGTGCCAAGGCCATACCAGCTATCTGCTATCAGACTCTTTGCAGAACATTGATAAAATAGAGGCAAGCCGTGGCCTTGCCTACGGGCAAGCACCAGACTGGAAGCTGCAACACAATTAGCAGGTATGCATGTGCACTATTTAGGAGACTCCTCATTATGATAAGATCCTGTTGCTAAAGTAGACAACAGCAAGAATTGGGGGGAAGGGAACTGAATGAACTGTCTCCATCTCAGATTGCATCAGAAATTGTCATCAATCATTTTGCCAAGTTTCATATTATTAACATGTGTTGCCTTCATTTTACTCACCATAATCCTTATATGTATGCTTTATTTGTATCCTCCACCAAAACAAGGCATTGATATATAAATAAAGCCTTTTTTGATTTGTAGAGTGGGCTGCTTGCATATGTGTATCCTTCAGGGAAAGGTGTTCCAGTAATGTACATTTAAATAAAATATATTCTCGACTGAGTTTGGCAGGATTTGATAGTTACCCAAAATGCATTATCTCCAGGCTAGCTGTGGGAGAAGTGGGGTCACAACCTGTCCTGGTTCTCCTACCTAAGTGGGTAAGATGGTTCAAACCTATGCTTACCTGAGAGCTAGGGAGAATCTACAGGCTTGTAAAAGCATATCATGCTTTTGAGTGAACCAAAACTTCCAAGGCATACCGCGCTTTGTAATCCACCCTTTAAGTGTGATTTATGAATCCAGATTTACCACACTCGGGCAATTAAAATCTGCACTTGCAAAACTATTTATGCCGGCCTGGAATCCTTTTATGAATTCCTAGCAAGTGTGAAAAAGTTAAAAATAAGTCATAAACTACAATTTACTACTGCACTTGCCTTGGTGAATGGCCACATATATAGTTATTTGCCTGCAATGTAATACATTGTACAATATATAAATATAATCATTAAATTAATCTTACATACGCAATCCTACGTACATAACTACCTACTGGCAGTTGCCAGTAGGTGGTTATAGTTAGGACCTAATTGCCACAGGAAAAGCATTTTTTGACTTGGTTATAACTTTGGCGTCATTTGACCAATCTTCGTGAATTTCGACAAAAAGTGTCAAGGTAGGTTCTGGTTGTCGTGGAAAATTTTGGGGGTGATCGGTGTAGTGGGGACCGAGAATTTGGGCCGCAAAATAAGGGTGCGTTTGCAATGTTAGTCTTCAAAGGGAATTCTTTCAAGAAATTATGGAGGCAATATTTCCTACTAAGAAACCAGGGAACCCCAGATTTCTCCACATCAGACCATACCCTAGATAAGAGTCCTTGAATGGCCTTGTGTGTTGGGGCTATGGTTCTTTCCTCCTACACTGGCCAAAATAGTCATCTTCCCCCACCAGTGACATTGTCTCTGGAAAGGAAAGGTTTTCACAAACATGTGCTAAAACCTCCCTCAGTTCAGAGCTTTGGATATACCTGCCCCAGTGTTCTTCCCTCTGTGAGTCATCTAAGTCAGGGCCCCCAGGAGGAGAAAATCTTAGATGCTTGGTTAAGAATGCCTCCAGGGCAGCAGAAGACGGCCCCACTGCAATATTAAGCAAGTCCTGGAGAACATGCAAATTCTGAAGAGGTTCCCCCAAAGTGGTGGGAGATGTGCCAGGACTCTCCTCTCCCTGACTGGAATCTAAGGAATGTTTTCTTTTAGATACAAGCTTCCCCTCCATGATGGTAAACACTCAGAAAGGGGACGCACGCTTGAGAATATATGCCCCAACTACTTCCAGCGTCTACCACATTGCTTAAGAATGAAGACATGTGTTTACTCAGGAACACGGGATCACATCCATCCTTAAACGAGACGTTGCAGTCCTCCGTATAAAATATAATTATGCAAGAACGAAGCCTGAAATTACGGTGGTGCTTGAGCAACTGTACTTCTAAACAGGCAAATGGGGCATAACCCCGGCTGCCTCCCATTCGCTTAGTGGTGGAGGCAGCCTGAAGTAGAGCTGCGCTTAAAGCGGCTCAAATTATATAGAGAATGGTCACTTTGACATACGGTAGTGAGGTGCTCTTGGGCCATGACTCAGCCTTACTGGATCGACTCTAATCAAAATTCTACCATTATGTATTTAATCTGACAAGTAACACTTCCCCTAGCCAAATTCAGCTGGAGTTCGGACTCAAAAGGCAATCTATTGGGCAGCAGGGATCTATAGTCATGACCTGCTTCAAATTAAGAGAAGTAGAACCCAACACTCTAAACAACATCTTGTGGTTAGCAAGTAACAAAGAGGGCTGCAGAAGTAGCCTTAAAGAATTCTTCGATCAATTGTTAAAGAATTTGCATCTTGAAAACCTCTGGGCGATGACACCCTCAAATAACGTCTTCAAAATATTAGTGAACTCCGCAATGGCTAAAATCTCTTTTTTAAAGGGTAAAGAGGCATTCGCTAAAAGAGGTCACACCTGGATGATCATTAATAGCTACTCTAAACTATCATGAGCATCTTAACGAGCCTGCACTTACCCGCTTCATCTGAAACTTAAACTACTGCAGTGCCGCTTGGGCTACCCTCCATCTCTAGCAGAAAAACCAGCATGCATATATTCCAGAAACACAGGGGGCCAGATTTACAAGCCCCTTCGTCACTTTTGCGTCACTTTTCCCATGTTAAAAATTACGCAAAAGTGGCGCAAGGGCCTTGTAAATGAACCCCAGGGTGCCGTTTCTGCGGGCAAACAATGAGAATCTCCTGCACTTGACGTGCATCTGCCCCAAGCTGGCTACAGAGAGGCGGCACCTCTTTATGCCCCTATTTCAAAGTAAAGGAATACGTACATGTAGGTATGCCGTGATATTCTGTCTAGGGCCAGACTGTTGCTACATGACATTTTTAAACGAATTTGAACGAAAACTGTCCCAGGAAGTAAACTACTGCACCGCGGCCCAGTGAACCTGCCAATCAACCGGGGGCCTGCCACATCTCTATACTCATCTAAATTACAGACTTGCTGGAAGTCCCGCACCCCGCGCGGGTGCATTTTGGCTTCACCATCCAAACTCTCAGGCTTTTTGGTGCCACCAACAAAAGTACGAATCTCACCGGGCCAGGCTGCTAGCAGGAGTTCAGCCTCCCCTACGGGGCATATCTACAAGGCCCGGCGTTAAAATTATCGCCGCTTTAGCGTCCGTTTTCGGGAGAAAAGCGGCGATAATTTTATCGCCCTATCAGCATGGACACGCTAACGCGTGAATCCATGCCTTAGCGCCCATTTTCTTTGCGCCTCGCCTCGCATCGCTAATGAGATGCGAGGTAGGCGTTCCCGACTGAAATGCAGCGAAAATGATCGCTAACACAGCTTCTCCCTATCAACAAGGGAATCGATAACCCGCCTAGCGACATGAAAGTAGCGCTAACCGGGTTTATCGCCAGTTCCTAACACCTGCTAAATTCCAGACTTACCTATATGTATCATGGGAGGTGGATTGTAAAGCTAAGTCCACATCTCCCTATCAACAATGATTTCCCTATCGCTGTTCTTTATCGCTGGAAATCAAGCGATATTCCCGCTTATCGCCGGGATTCCTATCGCCTCGGCGATGCGCGTTGTTAATAGCGCGCTAACCGGGCGATAGAATCCGGCGATAGACGGCGATAGCAATGTTCACGCTAAACGCGGCCAGCGATAATTATCGCTGCCGCTTGTAGATATGCCCCCTACGAACTCTAAGCTATCCCGGCCAGGGCTTCTTGGACTCTACGATAAATTGGCCAGCTGGTTCCTATGAACAGTGGCATGATGTTTTAATCTATTTGAAACGGCCTGTGTTTACCTATTTTTCTGTGTATGTACTTTTAATACCTTTTTGCCATTTGCACTTTAATCTGGTTCCCAGGGAGGTCGCTAGAGAAGTCACGTGCTTGACATTCACTGGATAGCACCCTTGAATGTTAATAGCAGTTGCACGCGCGCACTTTAACTTGCCTTTGCCCCTATAGATACCTTTGAGCAAATGCCCCAAGTGGGTAACGATGTCAGCCGAGTAACATCTTTTAAGCATTAGCCTTTACCCTATTTGGTTCTTCCACATTATGGTCTGCTCTTTATTAATTTTATGATTGATTCTTCTTTGCATGATTTTAGTTAATTGAATACAAATAAAGATTGATTTGATTTGATTTTCATAACCGCCACTATAGCAGGATACCTGCATCGATATAAAATTACACTAAATAAATTCAATAAAAAACAAACAAATAAATGTACTTATAGTCATGACATACACTTCGATGGTGCTCTGTGGAGACAGAGAAAAAAGCAGGAAGCAAACAGGTGGGGCCCGCCGTTATGAATACACATAGGTCACTTCTGGTGGGGGGCATATTGGTAAAGGCATGTGTGCTTCTTTTCTTTACTTCTGTGGGTTGATATTGTGCAGGATCAACAAAGTTATTCACTAGGGGCCAGATGTATGGAAAAAGCATTTTGTGATTCTCAAATAGCGATTTTTACCAAATCGCTATTTGGTAATAGCAAAATGCTACGTATGTAGGAATCGCAAAATATTTAGCAATTACTTAATATTACCTAATAGTAAATAGCTATTAGGTAATAGCTATTAGGTAATATTACTCCATTTCTTCCAATGGGCCAAAAGGCCCATAGGTGCAAATGGTTTTGCATTAGCTAGTACTTAATTGCTAATCGCAAATTAGCGAATGCATAGCCAAGGGTGCCCAAGGGCCTAAGGCCCCCTGAAGCGCCCCAAAAAAAGAAAATGTGCACATGTAAAGCACATACATGCCCTAGGGACATGTGTGCATTACATGGCACTTTGAAAATGCTTTTCTGTGCATTTTTCAAAATTTGCACATGCTTACCATGAACTTGAAGTTGATGGTAATAGCGTTTCTCTAAATGCACATTTCGCATTTAGGAAAGGCTTCTTACATGTGCTTTAAAGATTTGCAAATCGCGATTCTCTATTTGAGTTTGCAATTTAGTTAATCGCTGAAAATTGCGATTAACTAAATTGCGAATCCAAAAGCCATTCATGCATAGGGAAAGGCCAATTTGCATTCGCAAACTACCGAAGTTTGCGATTTGCACCATTTGCGAATGCAAAATGCTTTCATAAATCTGGCCCTAGGTCAGGACTGTGGCCAGGTAGTCGGACGAGGAGCATCATTTATTGCAGCAAACTGACTCTTAAAACTCATTTTACTGGCCCAAGAAGCAAGAGGCCCTTTTCGTAATCAATTTCCAGGAGTAGATGCTAGAGGTGAGCAGGCAAGAGGAAGCAAGTGAACTCGTACAATTTCACTGTCAGTCCGGCTATTTTTCCCAGGCATCATAACTGAAGCATTGTGATTTACTAAATCAATAAAATAATTTGTTTTTCTGATCAGTGTCAGGTAATCAGTAACAATATTTGTTCTTTGAAATGTATATTTCAATTAAAACAACCTTAATTAGCACTTGAGACTGTTTGGCTTGTGACATGTTTACCAACTTTTGAAATAGCTGTTGCTAAGATGTCCTCTAAAGGTTGCACACATTCAGACTTTTTAGATGTTTTGGGTGCATTTTTGCATTTTTGCACTGTGAACAGAATGAGCAGAATAAACCATATAATTACACTGTCGCTCTTTGTATGTCAGTACATGGCTCTTTGTATGCCATGCAATGGTTGGCTTCTAATTCTTTTATGGCCCGGCGTGAGTTCAGAGTGGCAACAGATAAACATTAACGCTCATAATGTATTATTCATGCTTTCATATGCCCTGCTTTCCTTCACCAACTGCTCTTTCAAAAGGCCCTATTCAAGTGAACAAACATGCAGCAAAAATGAATAGTAACCTTCCTTGACAAGGCCTTTACCTGCAATTGAAAAGAAATGGCCCACTGACATTTCAGGCAGAAGAAAATGTTCCTTTACTTTGTGCCCTGTTCGTGTTTACAAGAAATACATAATGCCTCTCATTACGAATCCAGGGCTGAATTCCGATCCCTGTGCAAACACGTGTTTAGCATATGTTATAGCACATCATTATAATGATTCTCGTCTATATTTGCAGATGTAATGAAAGCTTTGGAAAAAAGCGCAAATGTAAGACTATGCATGTCCTAAAAGCTATTCACCCTATTAGAATCCATTGCAATGTTTGGCATTCCTAATTCAGAATCTCACTTTTCAATGTTGTGGAGGAAGCAAAGCTTGATGTTTGCCAAGTCAGAATCATGTTATTTGGAAAATGTTAAATTACTCTCCAGGGTCCAGTATCCAGTCTGGAAAGTGCCTAGATGGGGTGGCTGTGAGAACTATGCATTTTGTACATCCCTATATCTCAAGATCTAATCACTTTACTGAACAATAGCACTAGGATACCATAAAGTGCGCTTTACAAACATACATAACATAACATACTCATCATTCAATAATGAATCTTTACCCTGGTCAGGGCCACTGGACTTATGCGATTCTGTGACTGCAGTACTTCCAGCATAATAATGATGTGCTTAATCAATTAAACAGCATTAGTAAAGCGCAGCACTGTCACCCCTAGGGGTATCTGGGCACTGTGTCTCCGTAAAAGAGCCAGGTCTTGAGTATCTTTCTGAAGTCTGCCAGCGAGGGAGCTGAACAGAGCTGGAAGGGAAGGTCGTTTCAGGTCTTGGCAGTGATATAGAAGAAGTAGCGTACACCGCTGCAGCTGCGACAGATGCGGGGGGTGTGTGAGGACGAGTGAAGAGGAGCGCAGGTGTCTAGAGGGTTGGTGGAAGTTCAGTCGATGGTTGATGTAGGCAGGTTCTAGGTCATGGAGGGCTTTGTAGGCATGTGTGAGGATCTAAAACTGGCATCTCTTCTGGATGGGGACCAGTGGAGGCCTCTCAGGTGGGGGGCGATGTGGGTTCATTTGGGGAGGTCCAGGATGAGTCTGGATGTGGTGTTCTTTATAGTCTGGAGTCTTCTGAGGAGCTGGGTGGAGATGCCGGCATAGAGGGCGTTGCTGTAGTTGAGGGGGCTGGTGTCAGGATTCTGAATGTCGGTCTTTCTGGTGTTGGTTGTGATCGATCCGAAGATTCTGTGAAGCATGCAAAGTGTGTGGAAGCAGGAGGAAGTGACTGCGTTGACTTGTCATTTCATGGTCAGTTGGCTGTCGAGGTTGATGCAGAGTTTGCGTGCATGGTCTGTCGGTGTGGGTGCAGGTTCGAGTTCTGCAGGCCACCAGCTGTGGCCCCATGCGCATGTGTTCTTCCTGAAGATCAGTACTTTAGTTTTGTCGGAGTTGAGTTGGAGGCAGTTTTTCCTCATCCATTTGGCTATGTTGGTCATGGCGTTGCAGAAGTTGGTTTTGGCATTGGAGGGGTCCTCTGTGAGCGAGAGGATCAGTTGAGTGTCATCTGCGTAGGAGATTATGTTGAGTCTGTGGGATCTGACGACGTCTGCCAGGGGACCATGTAGATGTTGAACAGGGTGGGGCTGAGGGATGATCCTTGTGGTACCCCACATATGATGTTTTTGAGTGCGGAGGTGAAGGGAGGCAGTCGGATGCTCTGTGTGAATCCTGTAAGGAAGGAGGCGATCCAGTTGGGGGCATATTGCTGTATGCCTATGTTGTAGAGTTAGTTGATGAGGGTGTTGTAGGAGACGGTGTCGAATGCCGTGGAGAGGTTGAAGAGGATCAGGGCAGCAGATTCTCTGCTGTCGAGTAGTGTTTTGATGTCATCTGTGGCAGCAATCAGTATAGTTTCAGTGCTGTGGTTGGCATGGAATCCTGATTCTGAGGCATCCAGTAAGTGGTTTTGTTCCAGGAATTTGGTAAGCTGCTGGTTGATGGCTTTCTCAAGTACTTTGGCCAGGTAGGGGAGCAGGGAGATCGGCCGATACATTTTGAAATTGCTGGGGTCGATGGAGGCTTTCTTTAGGAGGGGTCTGACATCTGCATGTTTCCATCTGTCCGGGAAGGTTGCTGTGGCGATGGAGGTGTTGAGGATGATGGTGTGTTGCATGCTGATTGAGTTCATTGTGAGTTTGTAGAGGTGGAGGGGGCAGGGGTCAGTGGGCGCCCCGGAGTGGATCTAAGACATGATGGCTGAGGTGGTCAGGGCTGTGAGCGGAGACCAGCTGGTAATAGTTTGGCTGACGTTCGCTGGTTGGTTGAGATCGTTGGGGTTGCAGGTGGTGGGTTGGAAGTTAAAATTGTTGTAGATGTTAGTGATCTTGCTGTGGAAGTAGTCTGAGAGGGTGTCACAGAGTTCGTGAGAGGGGTGGATGGTGTTCTCTATGGCTGTTGGGTTGGAGAAATCTTTGACAGTTTTGAAGAGTTCCTTTGTGTGTTTGACCGTGGAGTTGATGCAAGTGGTGATGTCTGCTTTCTTGGCTTCCTTGATGTGCGGTTGATATTTGTTGAGGGCTGTTTTGTGAGCTGCTCTGTCGGCAGGGTTCTTAGTGGTGTGCCATTGTTTCTCCAGTTGGCGGCAGTTGCGCTTGGTGGTCTTGAGTTCTGGGGTCTACCAGCGGGCATGTTTGGAAGTCTTGTTGGATTTTGTGGGTTTTAGTGGGGCGACTCTGTTGGCAATCCAGGTGGTGAATTTCTGGACAGCCTGGTTAAGGTCTGCTGAGGCCTCGGGTTGGCAGGTGGTGAGGGCCTGTGACCACTGAGTTTCATTGACCTTGCTCCAGCTGCGGTGGGGGAAATCTGGTGCCTGGTGATGGTGTGCTGGGCGTCGGTGATGGTGAAGTGGTCAGTCCAAGGGATTTCTGTGGTGTGGCTGAATTTGATTCTGTCGTTGGAGGTGAAAATAGGGTCGAGTGTGTATCTGGCTTTGTGCGTGGATTCAATGACAAGTTGGGTGAGGCCGATATTGTTCAGGTTCTCCAGGAGAGAGATGGAGTTGGCGTCGTTGGGGTCGTAAATGTGGAAGTTGAGGTTGCTGAGTGAGACATCGTGTGAGAGTCGATTGCAAGGGGAGCGATGATGGGAATGTGTTCACAGAATGTTGCAAAGAACCTGTGAGTCTGTAGGCGAGAGTGCCTCTTATTGTGGGTGTTGTGTCAGTGTGTAGTAGGAAGTTGAGGTGTTCCATGAGAGGCGTGGGGTCGTCGGTGAAGGTGCATCTGATGGTTTCCTTGAATATGATGACAATGCCTCTGCCTTGATTGTTGGCACAGTCTTGGTGTATCATCTTGTAGCATTCAGGAGTGGGGGTGGTAATGTCGGGGTTCGAGGAGGGCTTGAGCCACATTTTGGTGATGAAGGCAACATCGGTGGAGAGGGTGGTGATAGTGTTCCAGATTTCTGTGAGCACCCTAAAACACTAGCGACAAATTTGCTCACCTCAAATGTCAGCCTTTCTATCAGAGTGAGGCTGACATTTCACTCATACAAAACCAGAGAAATTCAGCAGTTATAGTTAGCTGAGCTAACTTTAACTCGCGCTCCTGCAATGCACTGCTTATGACCTCACATATTACATCACTCATGGCATGATCAGTGACATCACTGATGACATCACTGATGACATCTCAAATGACATCACTGATGACATCATCCAGTGATTGTGAGTGTTTTAAAAAAAGTTTATGAGCGTTAAATATATATACCAAGGTGAATTGGTGAATCAGTGTTGGTGAATCAGTGGGTGTAAGAGTGCCTGATTGGATGATTCAATGGGTGCGTAACAAACTGCATAAGTGAATGATTAGGTTATGTAGTGAATGTATGGATGAGTGACTGGTTGTGTGAAGGTCAGTATCTGTCTGTCAGTTGGTGTCTAAGTGATTGTATGGGTGTGTGAGTGGGTACGTGAGTTTCTGTATGGGTGAGGGATTGGTTGTTTGAATACCTCTATGGGTGTCTGAGTGTCTGTGTGGGTAGGTGAGGGTGTGTGTCACTGCCTGTATGGATGAGTGAGTGGGTGAGTCAGTGACTCTATGGGATAGTGAGTGTGTGTGTGAGAAGGGCTGTATGGGTGAGTGAGTGTGTGTATGGCTGTGTCGGTCAGTAAATGCATGTGTCAGTGGTATATGGGTGAGTAACTGGATATGTGAAAGGCAGTATTTATTTTACATTTATTTATAAAGTTTTATAAAGCGCGAACATGACCAAAATGTTGGTGTCAGAGCACTGTACAACCTAATAAATAGCATTAAATATACAAGGAGCAAAATATAGAAAATACAGCATGAAAAGATAATACAAAGAGACATAGTGAAAACACCAGCAAAGAAATCAAATTGGCATGGATAGTCGCCTCAGATAGGAAGGACATTATTCAGCAGTCTCATTTTTACTTCGTTTTTGAAAAGAACGAATGAAGGGATGGTCCTGATCTCTGGGGGAAGAGAGTTCCAAATTCTTGGGGCAATTCCAGAGAAAGATCTCTTATAGGTTTTCTTTTTGTGAATTTTTGGGGGTTTCAGCAGTAGGGAGCATGTACTACGAGAAGCTCTATTCCTTCCGGATAGCACCAGTTTCTGAGCCAGGTAGCGAGGAGTGTTGTGGTGGATGGCTTTGTATGTCATGCATGCTATTTTTAGATGGATCCTAGATTCATAAGGTACCCAGTTCAGAGAGTGGAGGGCTGGGGTGATGTGATCATTTTTATTCACGCCTGTGATGAGCCGTGCAGCAGCTTGGAGAGTAGCCCTCAACGGTGCTAGTTTTATTTTCGGTAGGCCAACAAGGGTCGCATTCCCATAGTCAAGTTTGGAGATCACAAGAGCCTGAACCGCCATCTTGAGATCTGCATTGGGCAGGAAAGGCTTTAGTTTTCTTAAGATGTGGAGATGGAAATTGGCCGCTCTGGTTGTGGAGCTGATGTGATTCATCATGGAGAGGTTGTTGTCTAGTGTTATTCTTAGGAATTTTGCTGAATCAACAATATGTGGGGTACAGTTCAAGGCGGTGAGTAGTGGGAGACAGTCTTTGATGTTAGAGGTGGTGTTGGGAGGCGAGATTATTAGGAATTCAGTTTTGAGGGCGTTAAGTTTGAGGTGGTTAAGTGTTAACCAGTGTTGAGTTTTGTTCAAGATGTTATTGAGAGTGCTGATGTCGTTAGGAGAGGTAATCTTCATGTACAATTGCGTATCATCAGCGTACATATGGTAGGAGATGTTGGAGTGTTTGAGGATTTCAGTCAGGGGCTCCATGTAAAGATTAAACAGGGTGGGCGAAAGTGAAGAACCTTGGAGAACGCCGATAGTGACCGGTGTCTGATCGGATATATATATAGTGATAGTATAGGTGAGTGATGGGGTATGTGAGTGACTGTATGGGTGAGTGAGTGAATGCAAGAGTGGCTGCATGGGTGAGTGTGTGCTTGTGCCAGTGACTGTATAGGTGAGTGAGTACATGTCATTATCTTTATGAGTAAGTGAGTGAGTGTGTGTGTAACTGTATCAGTTTTTAAAGTGGCTGTTTGATTGACTATGGTTGGGTGAGCAGGTGTTTGAGTAACTCTATGGGTGACTGACACAGTTTGTGAGTGGCTGTATGGGTGTATGAGTGAATATGTCAGTGGCTGTATTAGTGAGTGAGTGGGTATGTGAGTGGCTGTAAGGGTGAGTGAGTGGATGTGTGTGTTGATCTATGAATCAGTGAGTAGCTGTGTAAATACTGTTTTGGGTGTGTGAATGGGTTTGAGATTGGTAATGTGGAAGTTGGAGTGGGTGTGAGTGTCTGAACGGTTATATGGGGTGTGAGTGGGTGCATCGGAGATTCTGTGGATGATGTCACCAGTGATGTCATTTGAGATGTCATCAGTGATGTCATCAGTGATGTCACTGACCATGTCATGAGCGATGTAATATGTGAGGTCATAAGCAGTGCATTGCGGGGGTGTAATTTATAGTTAGTTCAGGTAACTATAACTGCTGAATTTCTCTGGTTTTGTACGAGTGAAATGTCAGCCTAACTATAACGTCCTAGTAACCTTTGGTTTTTTCAGAGAATTTTTAAGATTTTTGAAATTATATTTCCTAACTTTAATGTCCCTGTAAACTTCAGTCTTTGGTTTTGCCAGTGAATATATATCTATATATCTTTCAATGGCTCATGCAACTAGTGCTCAAAGCTGACGAAGCTGACCTTCTCGCCGTGAGGGGAACGGCCACGACCTTGCTTTTCCTGCCTGCCGTGAGGGCAACGGCCAGTAGCCTTAGACGCTTGCCTTGAGGGGAACGGCTCCTCAAAAAACCACAACTCCCAGCAGCCTGCATCGGCGCTTGACGTGACGCCGCTGATCTGCGCCTGGAGGCGACCGGAGTAGGCCGGGCTGGGCCACCCCTCTGACATTCGCCATCATCTCTGACATCTGTATGGTGAGTGAAGCAAGGCGTGCCCCTGTGGAATTTATTTGTAATGGCCAAACGGTCTGCTATGCCTAGCTTGCGTGCCTCAGCCTCTATAGACAGTATGTTGGAGAGAGTTGTTAATATTGTTAGCACCGAAATTGAATTAACTGAGAGGCGTATGTACCTGGGATCTATAACCCCTCAACCCACCCCCTCACCTGTGAACGGCGATCTCATCAGCCCCTCTATGATGTTGAATTCGCCAACTGGTCATAATACGCATTTGCATTTGCCAGCCCTGGGAAGCAGGCCAAGCATTGAGGATAAAAAAATGTATTGGGGTCCCCAGAGAGGCTGCAAATACTTTGCCACAAAATTGCTGCAAGGACACAGGCGTTAATGTGATTGTTTCCCCAAATCCCGAAATCTCAGGGGCAAAAAGGAAAAGGAAAATAACTAAGCCTGTCTGCCCAAAGAGGAAACAACCATCCCGCCTAAAACCACAGCGTACCGCTCTAAGCACATGGATTCAAGGTCCAGCGGTCGCAGCTGATATAGTGACTGATGCAGTAATTGCTGGTGCCCCTGCTGCTTTAAAGCCTATTGACATGTCTAATTATTCAATTCATATTCAGACTCAGACGGAGCCCATACCAGCACTTTTTAATAATTTTACACTGGGAGACACTGCTATTGACATTATTGTAGACACTATGTTTGAGCGTGTCAAGGAACTTGTTGATAAGAATTTTGCCTCACTCTGGAAGCGCCTGGATCGTCTAGAATCCCTTGTTAACAAGTCTAGTTTGCACAGTAACGCACCCAAGTTGTCTGATAAACTACAGGTTCAGAATGGCTTACCCCCTAGCATTTCTAGCATGCCACAGCTAACCTCAACTGCTGGGCAACCTATGTTAACTGGGTCTTGTGATACTTGCGATACTTGTCGCAAAGTTAAAGAATGTATTTTCCCTGAGCCTTCCATCCACCCGGGGAAAAATTCACACCCAGGTACTTCCAACACACTACAGCCGCCTAGCCAACGAGCTGCTCTTATTCCTAGTGTAGCCCCTGTAAATAATGCCAGCCAAGTACATAAGTCCCAGAGTACGGACCCTGCCACCAGAAAAAATGTTTGCGGGCCTGCTGAAGCAAGAAAATATGTTTTAAGTTTACCACCTGAGGCCTGCCCTTATGTCTTGGTCTTAGCAGGGGTGCCCCCTATAGGGAAAAATCAGCCAGAGTCCTGGGATCAACTGCGTAATAAGAGTGTTAATTGGCTGGCAAAGCATAAAGGGTTTAGTGCGCCTAACAGTAATGATATCTTGATGGTGCGCAGCGTTGGCTGGGTTGGTCCCTCTGATAAGACCATAGAAGGAGACTGCATTGTTATTAACTTTCGCCGGCCGGCCCTGGTAAAATCTATATTAAGTTTAAGAGAGTACAACAGTTCCTTACCTACTGATATTTGGTCATTGCCTCTTGGCTATTTTTATAAACCCAATGTCTTCCATAACACACCAGTCATTTCCCCACTCTTGTCACAAAATAGGTTTACTTCCCTTTCTGGTTTAGACACTCTAGATTGACTGCCTTTTATACCATTGCCCATCGAATTGGCCCCTACCACATTAGCATCTGTCCCCCTGGTAAGTGATGTTTCTGGGCCCTTAGATCACTATCTGCAGGTGCTAAGCTGGAACGTTGCCGGCTTAGCCTCTAAAGTAAATAACGAGGACTGGGTCAAGCTGGTAAATAAATTTGACATTTTAATGTTCCAGGAGACCTGGGCTACAGGGGAGTTATGTCTTGAGGGCTTTCAATGTTTTAATGTCTGCGCACCTGCTCCTATACATGGGCGACCTTCTGGCGGCCTTTCTATTTGGGTTAATATTCTGTCTGGTGGCAGTGTCAAAACTATTTCCACAAATAGCCCCAACTTCCAAGCTTTGCTATATACACAGGGGGCTTCTATTTGTTTTATTAATTTTTATAATAACGATTTCTTGAGTGTACCCAATATCATTGTCGCAAATCTTTTTAATTTTGTGTCAGACATACAAACTGCATTAGGGAACCGCAATCTAGCTGGAATTTGTCTGGGCGGAGATTTTAATGTTAAGATTTCTGGGGCAAATATATCAGATACCGTCCACGTACCATATGTAAATCTGTGTAAAAGGGGGACTGAATTAGTGGACTATTTGTCAAACCATGAGTTATTAAATGTGATGGACATTGCAGCCACAAACCATAACGACAGTCACCCAACACCAACGTTCAGAGGTCGTGGCTGTGCTTCAATAATCGATTATGTTTTTATATCAGCCTCGCTGGAAGATATTTTAGTTAGGGCAGAGGTTATACCCACTGTTTTTGGGGACCATAACCCAACCTCGGTCATGCTTAGGGTCACTTCTAGAGCCAATTTTATTGTAGAACCAGGAGCAAGTAATTTATCACCCTCAACTGACAACTTAAGAATTATATGGAAAGGTATCGACAATAGTAATGTGTTCTCGAATATGGTAATATCTTATCGAACATTTGTCGATACCTGTTTGTCGCCTATGAACCCCAATCCTGAGGTAGTTGTTGCCTTTGCCCATTTATGCGCAGGCATCAAACAAATGATCTCAAAACCCCTGTCTACCAATAACCACAATACTAAGTGGTTTAATAGTGATTGCTCACGGGCCAACAGAGAGCTTCGTGCTGCTTTGACATCTACACCAAGGGATGCAAGCCTTGTTAGATCACTGAGGAATCAATATAATAAAGTGGTTAAGCAGAGGAAAGATGAGATCTTAAGAGAACAATGGGATAATTTGGCCAGCGCTGCGAGTTTAAATAACACAAATGGCTTTTGGGCATCTGTTAAAAATATGAGAACTATGGGCCAGAATTTAACTCCTCTAAGCTGTAATATAACCAGCGAAGCTTGGGTAGCACATTTTTCAAAAATATATACAGCTTCTACTCAGAATGAGGCCCATATAGATCTTCACGTTGCTTCACGAGTCCAGATATCGATAGCTGAAGTTGAGGACGCTATTGATCAAAGTCTAGGTAACAAGGCCCCTGGCCCGGATGGGCTTTATATTGATCTTATCAAGCATAAACTGGAGTTTTGGGCACCGCTTTTACTCAATGTTTTTAACAATCTAACAAATTCTCATATCCCCAGCACATGGTCAACTAGCATTATAGTCCCGATTTTTAAAAAGGGGGACAGGTCCAACCCTAGCTGTTACAGACCGATCTCTTTGATCGACAACACACTCAAGATACTTGGGCGGGTATTATTTAATAAAATTAGGAGTTGGGCTGAGGATGAAAGTATCTTAGATAAATGTCAGTGAGGTTTCAGAAGCAAATTGGGAACTGTAGAGCAATGCCTTAATCTAAATTTGATTATTGGTAAATACACGATAGCTCGACAGTCCCCAATTTACCTGGCCTTCATGGATCTCACCTCAGCATTTGATTTTGTAAATAGATCGCGTCTTTGGCTATGTCTATTAAATTACGGGCTGGACGAGGCCTTAGTACACTTTTTGGCTTACTTATATAGGGATCTGGGGGCTAAGGTGAGGATCAGTAGGGACGGGGCAGTATCAGGGAACATCGTGATTGGCAGAGGGGTCAGGCAGGGATGCGTACTGGCCCCTCTGCTTTTTATCCTATATATTAATGAGCTGAATAATGAGTTGTCCAAATTGACTAAGGACGTCCCGATGATCAATGGCAACAAGCTACCCGCCCTATTGTATGCGGATGATGCGGTCCTAATGGGCCGCACACCCAATGCATTGCGTATCTTAGTTGGGGGTTTTGTAGATTTTATGTATAAGCTGGACCTTTGCACAAATTTAAAAAAATCATTTTTAATGAGTTGCGGCCCCAAAAAATATTCTGTTAATGTAATCAATTCTGGGTCCGAAAAACTGTTATGCACACGCACTTTTCCATATCTGGGCTTGGTATTTTCAGACAATGGTTTCTTGTGCTGCCCATTTGGCACATAGCAGGAGTAAACTTTTAAAGGCTACCAACTCGATTCTGTGCCTCCCCCAACCGAGAAGAACTTAGGTAGTGTTACCCCTTCTGAAAATATACAAAACTCAGTGTCTACCTACTGCAACATATGGAGCGGAAATTTGGGGCCACACGAACTGTAACAGCATCCAGGTAGAAGAAAATAGATTTTGTTGGAGAATTTTGGGGGCACCGATTTATTCTTCTTCCTTTGTTTGCCATCATGAGTTAAATTTACCCTTTATTGAGGATTATATCAGGATACGTCCAGTCATTTTCTGGATAAAAGTATGGCAAAATCCAGCAGCCACGTTAACCAGAGACATCATAGTTGATTGCCTTAATTGTGACAAGGGTAGCGATATACCATGGTTGGCGGCTGTCAAGGCTAGCCTGACCATTGCAGATCTGCCACACATTTTTACAGACCCAGGTAATATGGCAGGCATTAATAAAAAGATTATCCAGGGGGCCTTGTACAAATACTATGGTGACTTGAGACGTAAGCAAGAAATTTTGAAATCCTCAGTCGCTCGGTATATAACTATGGTGGATGCCGATGGCCCCCCCACAAAACGTCCAGCCAGTTATCTTTTAAAAGTGACTAACCGCTGGGAACGAAGCTTGCTCTTTCGTCTTAGGGCTGGCACTTTAAAAAATCTACTTTGCTTCCCCTTAGGCTTCAATACTAACCTTGAGCTAATGCCCTTGTGGGAACCCTGGCAACCAATCAGCTGCTGATCCCTTTCTTTAAGGCTTCGGCCATTACTGATTTTAAGGTGGCATACAGGGATATTGTCATGCTCAATGGGGAAAATGCAACCCTCCGTGTTAGCACTTTCCTGAGACTGGCTGTTCGCTCCCGCATCTCTATGAGCACAATATAAACAGTTTTTATTGTATGCCCGATATTTGACTGGGCCGCATAATTTTATTGTATGTATTTTTATTGTATTATGTTACGTGTTAAAGTGTCTGCATTTTAATATTTAGATTTTAAGTATTATATTACTACCTCTGATCCAATGATTTAAATTATAGGCCCATGATGAATTTGCTGCACTGACCTTTTGCACTATGTATATATTTTTGTGTATTTATAGCTACGCGTTTATTGCACTCATTGGGCCATATTATCAAGAAGGGTGTTAGAATTATCGCCGCTTTAGCGGCAGGAAACTGCCGCTAAAGCGGCGATAATGGGCTTGATAATATGCCCTTGTAATTCCCATAGAAGCCCATGTTCTGGTGTGAACATGGGCTTCTATGGGAATTCACAAGGGCATATTATCAAGCCCATTATCGCCGCTTTAGCGGCAGTTTCCTGCCGCTAAAGCGGCGATAATTTTAACGCCCTTCTTGATAATATGGCCCATTGTTTTTTAATTTCATATTTATGTATGTACCGTTTGATTGTTGTGCTGGTATTTTTTAATTCTGCACTTTCATGGATATTTTTTGTATCCGAATAAAGACTGAATTGAATTGAATTGAATATATATATATATCTTTATATATATATATATATATATAGATATATATCTATATATACATATATAGATATATATATATATATATATTTATATATATATATAAATATATAGTAGCTTTTTCATACATTTTTGATTTGCTTTCTTTGCTTTTTTCTGCTGAAGCACTTCTTGTCCTTTATCTGTCTATTGTTGAGGCTATTCAATATCAATTATCAAATGTCTTTCTTCTTTTCATCTCTTCCTATGTGCTGCTGTATATTTTCCAGTTTTCTGCTACGACTCATGTGTTACATCACTGGCCCTCGAAAGGCCAATATTGGCATGTTGCCTGGGTCTATGGCACATGTTCACTTAAGCATACTTTTCTATTTTTTGCAATCCACAAACATTTCAAGATGTATGACTTGATAACTGTCCCAGGTGCATGTTTCCTGGGGTATGTCTGAGAATGCCATGCAACTGTTGAACTATTCCCCCTGTGTGGAGTTTTCTAGAATACAGAGGTCTGCCGAAGAGGAGTATTGCCCTCTATGCTAATACACTTTTTTTGTCTCCACCGGGGGAAACATTTTTCTCTACAGAGAAATGCCTTCCCCTACACTCCCAACAAATGTTGGGGTGATCCACTCTCTTTCCCACCCTGAATGAGGAGTAATGCCATTCCTTTATTGGAGTAAATCTCCAAACATTTCCTGGGTGGAACATGGTGAGATCAAAGTTTGGGAATGCCCATAAATGTAAATGATGTTGTTTAATTTTCCTTATTTCAGAGCTCCTTATAACCTCTATTTCACTGCATACTCATCATGAGTCAAGGCTTAACAGACACACACACTTGCATATTTCTAGTCTATGTTATAAATTAGTCAAGGGTGACATTTAAAAAAGAGGTACAGTGATTTTACATGATTGTGCGTGATGATTCACATGGTTTCCTTAATAATGCATCACAGATCACGAATTTCATTTTTTTCATTGTGTTGAAATTACTATAAAATGTTTGTGTTTGAGCATCTAAGGGGAAGACAAGCTTTAGACATTCCTGAAATCACTTCTTCAAACAGTCTGTGCCAAGGCCATACTAGCTATCTGCTATCAGACTCTTTGCAGAACATTGATAAAATAGAGGCAAGCCGTGGCCTTGCCTACGGGCAAGCACCAGACTGGAAGCTGCAACACAATTAGCAGGTATGCATGTGCACTATTTAGGAGACTCCTCATTATGATAAGATCCTGTTGCTAAAGTAGACAACAGCAAGAATTGGGGGGAAGGGAACTGAATGAACTGTCTCCATCTCAGATTGCATCAAAAATTGTCATCAATCATTTTGCCAAGTTTCATATTATTAACATGTGTTGCCTTCATTTTACTCACCATAATCCATATATGTATGCTTTATTTGTATCCTCCACCAAAACAAGGCATTGATATATAAATAAAGCCTTTTTTGATTTGTAGAGTGGGCTGCTTGCATATGTGTATCCTTCAGGGAAAGGTGTTCCAGTAATTTACATTTAAATAAAATATATTCTCGACTGAGTTTGGCAGGATTTGATAGTTACCCAAAATGCATTATCTCCAGGCAAGCTGTGGGAGAAGTGGGGTCACAACCTGTCCTGGTTCTCCTACCTAAGTGGGTAAGATGGTTCAAACCTATGCTTACCTGAGAGCTAGGGAGAATCTACAGGCTTGTAAAAGCATATCATGCTTTTGAGTGAACCAAAACTTCCAAGGTATACCGCGCTTTGTAATCCACCCTTTGAGTGCGATTTATGAATCCAGATTTACCACACTCGGGCAATTAAAATCTGCACTTGCAAAACTATTTATGCTGGCCTGGAATCCTTTTATTAATTCCTAGCAAGTGTGAAAAAGTTAAAAATAAGTCATAAACTACAATTTACTACTGCACTTGCCTTGGTGAATGGCCACATATATAGTTATTTGCCTGCAATGTAATACATTGTACAATATATAAATATAATCATTAAATTAATCCTACATACATAATCCTACATACATAACTACCTACTGGCAGTTGCCAGTAGGTGGTTATAGTTAGGACCTAATTTCCATAGGAAAAGCATTTTTTGACTTGGTTATAACTTTGGCGTCATTTGACCAATCTTCGTGAATTTCGACAAAAAGTGTCAAGGTAGGTTCTGGTTGTCGTGGAAAATTTTGGGGGTGATCTCTGTAGTGGGGACCGAGAATTTGGGCCACAAAATAAGGGTGCGTTTGCAATGTTAGTCTTCAAGCCGAGTCCCGAAAAAAAGGTGAAAATAAAGAAAAGGGGGCAGGGTAGGAATAGCCTGATCACCAAGCCATGGTCTTTGGGTCCCCCTAGGACAGCCTAAAAGCATTTTTGCAACAAAAAAAATCCACAAGTTCGCGATATTTGCAAACACTGATGGTGTCATGAGTGATGTCATGAGTGATGTCATTTGAGATGTCACTGACCATGTCATGAGTAATGTAATATGTGAGCTCATAAGCAGTGCATTGCAGGGGCGTAAGTTATAGTTAGCTCATGTAAATATAACTGCCGATTTTCACTGGTTTTGTATGAGTGAAATCTGACCCTAACTATAACACCCCTGTAACCTCTGTCTTTTCAGTGAATATATATATATATTCACTGAAAAAACCATAGGTTTCAGGGACGTTATAGTTAGTTGGACATTTCAATCGTACAAAACCAGAGAAATTCCGCCGTTATAATTAGTTCAGCTAACTATAACTCGCGCCCCCACAATGCACTGCTGATGACGTCACATATTACATCACTCATGACATGGTCAGTGACATCACTGATGACATCACTGATGACATCTCAAATGACATCACTGATGACAACACTGATGACATCATCCAGTGAATGTGTGTTTGTGTAAAGTTTAAATATGTTGAATATAAGGCCAAGGTGTATTGTAGAATGTGTTGGTGTATAAGTGTCTGAATGGACGATTTTGAATAGAAACGAGGTCCTAACTATAATATATATATATATATTTGCTGTTCTCGTGAGCAAGGTCTATGAAGAGACCGAAACGCGTAGAGATGTTTCTGGCATGCTGAAATAAATCAGAATTGTGATAATTTAGAAGTCTCCTTAATCGTGAGTGCGAGCGGAATCCCTTGGGGAAAAGTGGTGTGATATATATATATATATATATATATATATATATAAATATGTGTGTGTGTAACCTACTGGCAGTCACCAGTAGGTAGTTATAGTTAGGATGTAGTTTCCATAGGAAGAGAGTTTTTTCATTTGCCAATAATGTTGGCGTTGTTTGACGAATCTTTGCAAACTTTTGGAAACTAATTTGCCAGCCACTTCAGCTGCTGTTTTGAAAATTTCATGCTGACCCGTTAAGCAGGGGCCGAGAACAAGGGGGTCCCAAAACGCGTTTTCCCCATGTTAATTTTTATAGGAAACTTTAGACACAGCTAAATCCCCAACTGCTGAACGGAATTACACCAAATTTGGCAGAAAGGTAGCTCTTAGTACAGAAAGCACTCTTTTGTTAAATGGTGTAAATACGTTCAGTAGTTGCTGAGAAATTTTAAGATTTCTCAGATATACATCTGAAGCCATGGTGAATCCGCGACCCCACCCGATCTTGAGCCTGAGGTCTGATTGGCTGCCAGCACTTCAATAATTTTGCCGTCGTTTGACGAATCTTTGCAAACTTTTGGAAACTATTTTGCCAGCCACTTCAGCTGCTGTTTTGAAAATTTCATGGTGACCCGTCAAGCAGGGGCCGAGAACAAGGGGGTCCCAAAACGCGTTTTCCCCATCTTAATTTTTATAGGAAACTTTAGACACAGCTAAATCCCCAACTGCTGAATGGAATTACACCAAATTTGGCAGAAAGGTAGCTCTTAGTACAGAAAGCACTCTTATGTTAAATGGTGTAAATACGTTCAGTAGTTGCTGAGAAATTTTAAGATTTCTCAGATATACATCTGAAGCCATGGTGAATCCGCGACCCCACCCGATCTCGAGCCTGAGGTCTGATTGGCTGCCAGCACTTCAAACCAGGAAGTGTTGGCAGCCATCTTGTGATTCAGTTGAACCAAGTCACAGGAAAAAACATTTTTAAAAAAGAAAAGGGGGCAGGGTTGAAACAGTCTGGACCCCTAGGCCTCTAGGTGGGATCACCCAGGGCCAAAATAGCTTTTTTTTTTAAAATTTGCATCTGGATTCATCCTGAATCAGCGACTCCTGATGAAATCTTTTTTTTAAAATGAAGCGCGGTCTCCTGCATTTTGTTAAATAATGGCCCCCGGGTGGGCCAGGTTCCGGGGCAGTTTATGTAGTAATGTGAGGGGTGCCTATGCAGCACTCCCAATGCCCCGGGGACCACCACCTCCCCAGGGCAAACATAATGAAAGAGGTGCAGAGGGCCCGCACAGCCCCCTGCAGCCCCGAGGACCACCACCTCCCGGGGCTAATTATTTCAAAAGTGCAGCGGGCCTATGGCCCTCCCGCAGCCCTGGGGACTGCCACCTCTCTGGGACTAATGTAATGGGGGGCCTCGAGGGCCTCCCTGCCCCGGGGACCACCACCACCCCAGGGCTTTAACATTTTCATGTGGGGGCTCACTGACCCTCCTGGCCTCACCACCTCCCCGTGCCCAAACCGCATTTACAAAGAAATGGGAGGTAGGCTGCATGCCCCCCCTCCTGGGCTGTTCTCGGCCCTGGGAATGCCACCTCCCTGGGTCAGGCCCATACTCAAGGAAGGAGGGGAGCTGCACGCCCCTCTTGGAGCCATATATGGCCGCACATGGCCCTGGGGACCACCACCCCACAGGGCTGGCTCCAGCAATGTCCCAGGGTGCCCACCCCTGGGACATTGCAGTTTGTTATGGAATGGTGGGAGCACCGCTCCCACCATGCCATATCAAACAGTGCTCCATTTTGAGCAAACAAGAGTATTTTGCTCTCACTTGCTCAAAGCGGAGCACTTTGCTTTTACACACAGGGAGCTGCATGTCAGCAGCTCCCTGTAAATAAAAGCAATGCCGGCTCCCGCAGGAGGCGAGGAGCCAGCAGGGACCACAGGGGCCTTCAGACTCTCCCCCGTGAGCACAAACGAGGTGGCCATGCATCGGGGATGAGGTCCCCAGGGCCAAAGTTGGCCAAGGGAGGGGGGCCACATGGGCCCCACTCCCTATTTGAAAAAATATATATTAACGCCTTGCCCTGGGGCTGAAATCAGCCTGGGGATGGGGAACGCATGGCCCCACCTCCCTTTTAAAATAAAAATTAAAAAAGGGGCAGGCCTTGGGGGATGGGAAGTTGATTATTAAAAAAATGTATCAAGTCCGGGCCCCTCAGCTAACTGTAACTGCTGAAATTATCTTGTTTTGTGTGAGTGAAACCTGAGCCTAATTATAACGTTTTTGTAACCTTTTTTTCTTCAGTATATATATATATATATATATATATATATATATATTCACTGAAAAAACCATAGGTTTCAGGCACGTTATAGTTAGAAATTAGCATTTAAAAAACCTTAGAAATTCACTGAAAAAACCATAGGTTTTAGGGACAGTTATAGTTAGTTGGACATTTCACTCGTACAAAACCATAGAAATTCCCCCGTTATAGTTAGTTCAGCTAACTATAACTCGCGCCCCGCGATGCACTGCTGATGATGTCACATATTACATCACTCATGACATGGTCAGTGACATCACTGATGACATCACTGATGACATCTAAAATGACATCACTGATGACATCATCCAGTGACTGTGTGTTTCTGTAAAGTTTAAATATGTTTAATATATATAGGGAAAGGCGTATTGAAGAATGAGTGGGTGTATAAGTGTCTGAATGGATGATTTAGTAGGTGCGTGACTGACTCTATAAGTGAGTGATTAAACGTATCTTACTGAATGCATGGGTTAGTGACTAAACTGGGTGAATGTCTGTATCCGTCTGTCTGTTGGTGTGTAAGCGGCTGCATGGGTTTGTGAATAGCTACATGAGTGTCTACATGGGTTATTGATTGGTTGTCTGAGTATCTGTATGGGTGCCTGAGTGTTTGTGTGGGTGGGGTGTGTGTGACTCTGTGCATAGATGTGTGAGTGGGTGATTCACTGGGTGCATGGTTTCAAGAGTGCATCTGTGATAGACTGTATGGGTGGGTGAGTGTGTGTATGGGTGTGTTAGTGAGTGAATGTATATCTCAGTGGTACATGTGTGAGTAACTACATAGGTGAAAGGCAGTATATATGTGTGTTGGAGTATATAAATGGCTATAAGTGAGAGTGTGTGATTGTGAGAGTGGCTGTATGGATGAGTGTGTACTTGTATCAGTGATTGTATAAGAGCGTAAGAATGTGCTAGTATTTTATGAGTAAGTGAGCTGGTGTGTGTATAACTGCATAGGTGAGTAAATGGCAGTGTGATTAATTATTTGCATGACTGACTAGGTGTGTGAGTACCTCTATGGATGAGTGGCAGTGTGTGAGTGTCTATGTAGGTGTATGAGTGCATATGATAGTCCTGTACTGAGTGACCGTAAGTATGAGAGACTGTACAGGTGAGTGAGTATATGTGTGTGTAAACCTAAGAATCAGTGAGTGGGTATGAGGTTATTGGTGTTGGAGTGTCTATGGTTTTGAGAATGGCAGCCTGTAATTTAGAGTGGGTGTATCAAAGGTTATATTAGGGTGTGAGAAGATGCATCAAATTATCACATGGATGATGTCATCAGTGATGTCATCAGTGATGTCATTTGAGATGTCCTCAGTGATGTCATCAGTGATGTCACTGACCATGTCATGAGTGATGTAATATGTGACATCATCAGCAGTGCATTACGGGGCGCGAGTTATAGTTAGCTGAACTAACTATAACGGGGGAATTTCTATGGTTTTGTACGAGTGAAATGTCCAACTAACTATAACTGTCCCTAAAACCTATGGTTTTTTCAGTGAATTTCTAAGGTTTTTTAAATGCTAATTTCTAACTATAACGTGCCTGAAACCTATGGTTTTTTCAGTGAATTTCATAGGTTTTTTAAATGCTAATTTCTAACTATAACGTGTCTGAAACCTATGGTTTTTTCAGTGAATTTCAAAGGTTTTTTAAATACTAATTTCTAACTATAACATGCCTGAAACCTATGGTTTTTTAAGTGAATTTCCAAGGTTTTTTAAAT
Source organism: Calotriton arnoldi (assembly GCA_963921515.1). NCBI lineage: Eukaryota > Metazoa > Chordata > Amphibia > Caudata > Salamandridae > Calotriton > Calotriton arnoldi. Next base: position 419,293 of record CAWUFW010012249.1, read on the forward strand.
GCTAGTTTCTAACTATGCCTACAGAGGTAGGACATGTGAAGAAAGAAGCAAAAGAAATGCAGAAAGAAGCAACAGAAGTCCACAAAGACGAAGAAAAGAGCAGGAAGAAGCAAGACATGTGCAGAAAGAACCAACAGAGGAGCAGAAAGAGGCCTTGTTGCAAAATCATCCTGTGCCCACAACTTTTTCAGACGGGTACTGGTGGTAACTGACTCGGACTAACCAGGCCTAGAGCCAGTGCTATGCTAAAAGACACTTAGAATACAGTGAAAACACCTACATACACTAGGGAACACTATGCATTGGGGTACCCCTGTGATTAGCATGACCTCCTCTGTAAGGCCCTAGTACATAATAGGGCAAGGGGATTAAAACTTCCTCTTAAAACGCGCCCCGGGGCGCATTTGCACAGTGGTGAAGGGAGGGAGGGGCTTGAGGTGACATGTGTGCAAACAAGCCCTGTGGCCGTTTTAAGTTGGGAGATTAAGTCCCCTTGAATCCTGACGGTCCCTGGGGTCCAACTAGCCCATTAGGTACCTCCAGTAAGCGCCACAGAGCTGCGTTGCACAGAGGTGTAAAAAGGGGCGTGGCCTGCACCACCTCTCTGCAACGCAGCCCTGTGGCACGCACTGGAGGTACCTGGTGGCCTAGTTGGCCCCCAGGGACCCCCAGTATTCAAGGGGAATTAATGCCCCAATTTAAAACGCGCCACAGGCAGAGTGGTGAAGGGAGGGGGCGGGGCCTGAGGCACGATCGCGTCTTTTTTGTTGTTGATTTTTTAGAAGGGGGGCTGTGTGGCCCCCCTTCTTTTTTCCTTTTTTGGGCCCTGGGGACCCCATCCCCCAGGGCCTGACCCCTTTTTTTATTAAAAAAAAAAAAAAAAAACTGAACGGGAAGGGGGCCGCGTGGCCCCCCTCCCGTGGCCAATTCCGGCCCCGGGGACCCCATCCCCCGGGGCATTGTCACATTTTTTACATTTTATAAGGAGGGGGCTGCGTGGCCCCCCCTCCTGAGGCCTCTATTGGCCCCGGGGACCCCATCCCCCGGGGCCGGCCTTTTTTTTTTAATTTTGAGGAGGGGGGCCGCGTGGCCCCCCTCCAGGGCCACTACTAGCCCCGGGGACCCCATCCCCCGGGGCAGGCCCTATCCGTTGGGGACCGTGGGGGGAGCCCCAATGCCCCCACGGTCCCGCCGGCTCCCCGCATCCTACGGGAGCCAGCATTGCTTTTCCACACGGGGAGCTGCTAACAGCTAACTTGTGGAAAAGCAAACTGAGGTGGCGAAGTGAGCTAAAGAATGATGATCGATTCAACCCATATCTGTGACTGGAGGTGAGTGTCTGAAAAGTTTCAGCGCTCCGTCCATCATCTCCTTGTGTTTGCTGTATTAACATATGTCCTAGGTAAAAGAGGGGGGAATGATTAGTACCAATATTTGGAATGTAAATAGATAAAATCTAGGTGAAAATCTGCACTCTAATAAAACTAGAGCACTTTTTTTTAGAACAAGCACTTTAGAATGGTAAAGCACATTAGATGTTTGCACACAAATAAATTGCTGGGAGTTATTAGGGATGCACCATTAGGAGTTGGCAGCCAGGGACCAATAGGCACTTGCTTAATTAAAACTTGAACTCCAACTTAAAGGTTGGACAAAGGGAACTTTCCAATTGAATGAAAGCAGCAATGTTGTTTTTTAAATTTAAATAAAACTATTGTTGAAGTTTAAAAAATTTAATGTTTGTACCTATAAACATGTTCCATGATGGCGCCGATGTAAACCTAACAATGTGTGTACGAAAAAAACGACAGCAGTTGTCCTCTGTCTATGTTTGTAGAAAAGTAGATTGTATTTAAGTAGAAAACAAATGGTGCTCATCGTCATGAACAAGGCTGGCAGCCAAAACGTGTAGATGATTGTGTCACTCGCAAAAGAATAAAACCGGAGTGAGGAACCAAAGGAGTGCCGATCTCCATCTCTTTTATTTCAACGAGGTATTTTGCTTCATATATATATATTATCTACTGGCGGTCGCCAGTAGATAGTTATAGTTACAACCTATTATCCATAGGAAATCCGCGACATTCTATTTGAAATAACTCTCTTGCCGGTTGACGTATCTTCGCGAAATTTTCAAACTTTGTGGCCCGCTCCGGTCCGCTCCTACCCTGAAAGTCTCGGGGGGGATTCGTCAAGCGGGGGCCGAGGAAAAAAGGGGGGTCCCAAAACGCGTTTTCCCCCTGCACTTTTCCATAGGAAACTTTAGACACGGCTACAGCCTGAACTGCTGAACGGAATTACACCAAATTTGGCAAAGAGGTAGTTCTTGGTTCAGAAAGAACCCTTTTGTTAAATGGTGTAAATCCGTTCAGTAGTTGCTGAGAAAATGAAAAGTAAAAAGTTAGTGATATCTATGGCCGAGTAGGGTCCGCGTACCCTCAGCGCACCCTGCGCGCACCGTCCCGATCACGAGCTGCATGTTAATTGGCTGTCAGCTGGCTGTCAACATTCCGATTCAGGAAATGTTGGCAGCCATTTTGTCCCTCGGTAGAACCGAGGGACAGAAACAAGTGCGCAAAGCGCACAAAGGGGGCAGGGTAGAAACACCCTGACCCCCTAGGTTTGCTCAGGGGGTCCCACAAGGACCCCCTGGGCAAAAAAAAAAAATTTTTTTAAAAATCGGCAGGATGCGCTCAGGGTGCGCGAATCCTGCCGAAAAAAATCGAGCGCGGTCTCCCGCGCTCGATGTTAATTGGCCCCGGGTGGCCCAAGTCCCGGGGGCATGGTGGGCGGGGGGATAATTTAATGTGTGGGGGCCTCAAGGGCCCCCAAGCCCCGGGGACCGCCACCCCCGGGGCTTTTTTTAAAATGGTGCGGGAGGGCTCTGAGCCCTCCCGCAGCCCCGGGGACCACCACCTCCCGGGGCTTTTTTCTCTACATTATAAAACCTGTGTGGGGGGGCTCCAGCCCCCCACACGCCCGGGACCGCCACCTCCCCAGGGCACTAAACATTTTAATATGGGGGTCCGTTACGGACCCCCAGAGCCCCGGGGACCACCACCTCCCCGGGGCTGTGCACTGAATGGGAGGGGGCCGCGCGGCCCCCTCCTGGAGCCCTTGATGGCCCTGGGGACCACCACCCCCCAGGGCCGGCTCCTGCAGTGTCCCGGGGTGCCTACCCCGGGACACTGCTGTTTGCAATGACAGGACGGGAGCCTCGCGGCTCCCGTCCTGTCATTGCAAACTTGCTTTGGATATTGGAAGAGAGAGCAGGGAAACCTGCTCTCTCTTCCAATATCCAAAGCGATTGCTTTTCCACATGGGGAGCAGCATGTCAGCTGCTCCCCATGTGGAACAGCAATGCCGGCTCCCAAGGGACGTGGGAGCCGGCGGGACTGTGGGGGATTGGGGACCCCCACAGTCCCCAACGGAGAGGGCCAGCCCCGGGGATGGGGTCCCCGGGGCAAGTAGTGGCTCGGGAGGGGGGCCACGCGGCCCCCTCCCCAAAAAAGAGAAAAAAAAATGGAAAGGCCGGCCCCGGGGGATGGGGTCCCCGGGGCCTTAAAATGGCCAGAGGAGGGGGCCACGCTGCCCCCTCAAAATAATAAATATAGAGGCCATGCCCTGGGGATGGGGTCCCCGGGGCCAATACAGGCCCAGGGAAGGGGGCCACGCGGCCCCCTTCCCGTTTTTTTTTTGTAATTTAAAAAGGGGTAAGGCCCTGGGGGATGGGGTCCCCAGGGCCCAAAAAGAGAAAAATGGAAGGGGGACCACACAGCCCCCTTCAGGGGACAAAAAAAAAAATAAAAAAACGATTAGGGCCCGCAGGCCCCGCCCCTTTCTTCACCACTCTGCAAACGCGCCCCTGGCGCGTTTGCAGAGGGGGAACAAATTCCCTTGAATACTGGGGGTCCCTGAGGGCCAACTAGCCCACCAGGAACCTCCAGTATGCGCCAGGGGCTGCCTTGCAGAGAGGTGTAGAGAGGCCACACCCTTTTACACCTCTCTGCAACGCAGCTCTGTGGCGCTTTTGGAGGTATATGGTGGGCTAGTTGGACTCCGGGGACCCTCAGGATTCAAGGGGACTTAATCCCCCAACTTAAAACGCGCCACGGGGCGCGTTTGCACAGTGGTGAAGGGAGGGGCGGGGCTTCAGGTGACATGTCTGCAAACAGGCCCCGTGGCGCGTTTTAAGATGGGGAATTAAATCCCCTTCAATCCTGAGGGTCCCTGGGGCCAACTAGCCCAACAGGTACATCCAGAAAGCGCCACAGAGCTGCGTTGCACAGAGGTGTAAAAGGGGCGTGGCCTCTCTACACGTCTCTGCAACGCAGCCCCTGGCGCATATTGGAGGTTCCTGGTGGGCTAGTTGGCCCCTAGGGACCCTCAGGATTCAAGGGGACTTAATCCCCCAACTTAAAACGCGCCACGGGGCGCGTTTGCACAGATGTCACCTCAGGCCCCGCCCCTCCCTTCACCATTGTGCAAATATTCCTCTAAAATCAGCCGAAATAGGAATTCCGATTTACTCACCTGTTATAAGGAGAGACCTCAGTGCTGTATCTTTCAGCCCAGTACTGTTCCTGAAAAGTAATTTTAACCGTACTTACCAGTAACTTGAATTTCCTTCCATAGGCTAACATTGACTGGTTTCACTTGGAAATTCTTCTAAGTGTGGAGTTTTGGAACTTTAAAATATTCATCTAAAATCAGCCGAAATACGAATTCCGATTTACTCACCTGTTATCAGGAGAGACCTCAGTGCTGCATGTTTCAGCCCAGTACTGATCCTCAAAAGTAATTTTAACCGTACTTACCGGTAACTTGAATTTCATTCATAGGCTAACATTGACTGGTTTTCAGCAAAAAAGTTTCAAAGTGTTGATTTTCACAAACTACAAATATTCCTTAAAAATCGCCTGTATGACTTAAACGCATTCTTTCAACTGTTTACAGGAGATGCACCAGTGCTGGATCCAGGATCCAACACTGAGTAAGAAAAAGTAACGATAACAGTTTTTACCTGCTAAGTGAATTTCCTTCCATAGGATAACATTGGTGATTCTATGAGAAAAAGTTTCTAAGTGTCAACTTTTAAAATACAATAATATTCCTTAAAAATCACGACTGTAACCAAAACGCTTTTACTCAACTGTTTACAGGAGATGTACCAGGACTGAATCTAGGATCCAGTCCTGTGGTTAGAAAAGTAATCCATAAAGTAACTAATTGCATTTAACTAGAAATTCACATTGAGCTGAATGTTGCATTGTGTTTGAAAATGTGTTGCCGATTGCAACAACTGTAACTACTGTACTTAAAAGTCTATTGCCTATCTGCAAAGTATTTAAACTAAAGTAATTCATTAAGAGAAAGTATTTTTTGTAATGTAATGTATAATGTAATTACAATGTAATTTAAAAAATAAAATATGTAAAAAAAAATTGTTTCTAAAAATGTAGTAAATCAGTATGAAAACAAATTAATATAACAATTAATACATTTAAAAATTGTCATTTACAAAACCTTTGAAATTCACTAAAAAAAACGTAGGTTTCAGGCACGTTATAGTTAGAAATTAGCATTTAAAAAACCTTTGAAATTCACTGAAAAAACCATAGGTTTCAGACACGTTATAGTTACAAATTAGCATTTAAAAAACCTTTGAAATTCACTGAAAAAACCATAGGTTTCAGACACGTTATAGTTACAAATTAGCATTTAAAAAACCTTTGAAATTCACTGAAAAAACCATAGGTTTTAGGGACAGTTATAGTTACTTGGACATTGCACTCGTACAAAACCCGTGAAATTCCCCGTTATAGTTAGTTCAGCTAACTATAACTCGCGCCCCGCAATGCACTGCTGATGACGTCACATATTACATCACTCATGACATGGTCAGTGACATCACTGATGACATCACTGATGACATCTCAAATGACATCACTGATGACATCATCCACGTGATAATCTGATGCACCTCCTCACACCCTAATATAACCTTTGATACACCCACTCTAAATTACAGACTGCCATTCGCAAAACCATAGACACTCCAACACCAATAACTACATACCCACTCACTGATTCTTAGGTCTACACACACACATCCACTCACTCACCCGTACAGTCACTCATACTTACGGTCACTCAGTACAGGACTATCATATGCACTCATACTCCTATATAGACACTCAAACACCGCCACTCATCCATAGAGGTACTCACACACCTAGTCAGTCATGCAAATAATTAAACACACTACCATTTACTCACCTATACAGTTATACACACACCAGCTCACTTACTCATACAAATACTAGCACATTCTTACGCTCTTATACAATCACTGATACAAGCACACACTCATCCATACAGCCACTATCACAATCAGTCACTCTCGCTTATAGCTATTTATATACTCCAACACACATATATACTGCCTTTCACATATGTAGTTACTCACACATGTACCACTGGGACATACATTCACTCACTAACACACTCTTACACACACTTACCCACCCATACAGTCTATCACAGATGCACTCTTGAAACCATCCACCCAGTGAATCACCCACTCACACATCTATGCACAGAGTCGCACACACCCCTCCCACACAAACACTCAGGCACCCATACAGATACTCACACAAGCATTCAATAACTCAAATAGACACTCATGTAGCTATTCACAAACACATGTAGCCACTTACACAGCAACAGACAGACGGATACAGACATTCACCCAGTTTAGTCACTAACCCATGCATTCAGTAAGATACGTTAAATCACTCACTTATACAGTCAGTCACGCACCTACTAAATCATCCATACAGACACTTACACACCCACTCATTCTTCAATACGTCTTTTCCTATATATATTAAAAATATTTAAACTTTAGAGAAACACACAGTCACTGGATGATGTCATCAGTGATGTCATTTGAGATGTCATCAGTGATGTCATCAGTGATGTCACTGACCATGTCATGAGTGATGTAATATGTGACGTCATCAGCAGTGCATTGCGGGGCGCGAGTTATAGTTAGCTGAACTAACTATAACGGGGAATTTCACGGGTTTTGTACGAGTGCAATGTCCAAGTAACTATAACTGTCCCTAAAACCTATGGTTTTTTCAGTGAATATATATATATATATATATCCAACGAATTCCTCCCTAGAAGAAAAGAGGTCGCACTCCAGCAGTCTTGCTCCAGTGATAATTTATTCTTTAAGCAGGCACAGACCAAACCGACGCGTTTCAGTATCACAGATACCTTGATCACGGTATCTGTGATACTGAAACGCGTCGGTTTGGTCTGTGCCTGCATAAAGAATAAATTATCACTGGAGCAAGACTGCTGGAGTGCGACCCTCTTTCTTCTAGGGAGGAATTCGTTGGATATATTACAAGCGGTTTGGTTCAACCGCATGGATTACGCACCTTCACGAGCGCCTGCAACCCGGCAAAAGTGAACCACATGTGAAAGGATATATATATATATATATATATATATATATATATATATATATATATATATTATCTACTGGCGGTCGCCAGTAGATAGTTATAGTTACAACCTATTATCCATAGGAAATCCGCGACATTCTATTTGAAATAACTCTCTTGCCGGTTGACGTATCTTCGCGAAATTTTCAAACTTCGTGGGGCGCTCCGGTCCGCTCCTACCCTGAAAGTCTCGGGGTGATACGTCAAGCGGGGGCCGAGAAAAAGGGGGTCCCAAAACGCGTTTTCCCCATGCATTTTCCCATAGGAAACTTTAGACACGGCTACAGCCCGAACTGCTGAACGGAATTACACCAAATTTGGCAAAGAGGTAGTTCTTGGTTCAGAAAGAACCCTTTTTGTTAAATGGTGTAAATCCGTTCAGTAGTTGCTGAGAAAATCAAAAAGTAAAAGTACATATATATCTATGGGCACGGAGGATTCGCGCACCCTCCCGATCACGAGCTGCATGTTAATTGGTTGTCAGCTGGCTGTCAACATTCCGATTCAGGAAATGTTGGCAGCCATTTTGTCCCTCGGTAGAACCGAGGGACAGAAACAAGTGCGCAAAGCGCACAAAGGGGGAGGGTAGAAACACCCTGACCCCCTAGGTTTGCTCAGGGGGTCCCACAAGGACCCCCTGGGCAAAAAAAATAAAATATTTTTTTAAAAATTGGCAGGATGCGCTCAGGGAGCGCGAACCCTGCCGAAAAAAAATCGAAGCGCGGTCTCCCGCGCTTCGATGTTAATTGGCCCCCGGGTGGCCCAAGTCCCGGGGGCATGCTGGGGGGGTTAATTTTATGTGTGGGTGGCCTCTAAGGGCCTCCCAAGCCCCGGGGACCACCACCCCCTGGGGCTTTATGTACAATGGTGCGGGAGGGCTCTGAGCCCTCCCGCAGCCCCGGGGACCACCACCTCCCCGGGGCTTCTTTTTTTTTTATTAAAAACCTGTGTGGGGGGGCTCCAGCCCCCCCACATGCCCCGGGGACCACCACCTCCCCGGGGCACTAAGAAAAATTACAATGGGGGTCCGTTTTGGACCCCCAGAGCCCCGGGGACCACCACCTCCCCGGGGCTGTGCACTGAATGGGAGGGGGCCGCGCGGCCCCCTCCTGGAGCCCTTGATGGCCCTGGGGACCACCACCCCCAGGGCCGGCTCCTGCAGTGTCCCGGGTGCCTACCCCCGGACACTGCTGTTTGCAATGACAGGACGGGAGCCTCGCGGCTCCCGTCCTGTCATTGCAAACTTGCTTTGGATATTGGAAGAGAGAGCAGGAAACCTGCTCTCTCTTCCAATATCCAAAGCCGATTGCTTTTCCACATGGGGAGCTGCATCTTAGCAGCTCCCCATGTGTAAAAGCAATGCCGGCTCCCGTAGGACACGGGGAGCCGGCGGGACTGTGGGGGGATTGGGGACCCCCCCACAGTCCCCAACGAGAGGGCCAGCCCCGGGGGATGGGGTCCCCGGGGCAAGTAGTGGCCCGGGAGAGGGGCCACGCGGCCCCCCTCCCCCCCAAAAATTTTTTTTTTTTAAAAACGATCGGGCCCGCAGGCCCCGCCCCCTTCCTTCACCACTCTGCAAACGCGCCCCTGGCGCGTTGCAGAGGGGAACGAATTCCCCTTGAATACTGGGGGTCCCTGGGGCCAACTAGCCCACCAGGAACCTCCAGTATGCGCCAGGGGCTGCCTTGCAGAGAGGTGTACAGAGGCCACGCCCCTTTTACACCTCTCTGCAATGCAGCTCTATGGCGCTTTTGGAGGTATATGGTGGGCTAGTTGGACTCCGGGGACCCTCAGGATTCAAGGGGACTTAATCCCCCAACTTAAAACGCGCCACGGGGCGCGTTTGCAAAGTGGTGAAGGGAGGGGGCGGGGCTTGAGGTGACATGTGTGCAAACAGGCCCCGTGGCGCGTTTTAAGATGGGGAATTAAATCCCCTTCAATCTTGAGGGTCCCTGGGGGCCAACTAGCCCAACAGGTACATCCAGAAAGCGCCACAGAGCTGCGTTGCAGAGAGGTGTAAAAGGGGTGTGGCCTCTCTACACGTCTCTGCAACGCAGCCCCTGGCGCATATTGGAGGTTCCTGGTGGTCTAGTTGGCCCCTAGGGACCCTCAGGATTCAAGGGAACTTAATCCCCAACTTAAAACGCGCCACGGGGCGCGTTTGCAAATATGTCACCTCAGGCCCCGCCCCCTCCCTTCACCATTGTGCAAATATTCCTCTAAAATCAGCCGAAATAGGAATTCCGATTTACTCACCTGTTATAAGGAGAGACCTCAGTGCTGTATCTTTCAGCCCAGTACTGGTCCTGAAAAGTAATTTTAACCGTACTTACCGGTAACTTGAATTTCCTTCATAGGCTAACATTGACTGGTTTCACTTGGAAATTCTTCTAATTGTGGAGTTTTGGAACTTTAAAATATTCCTCTAAAATGAGCCGAAATACGAATTCCGATTTACTCACCTGTTATCAGGAGAGACCTCAGTGCTGCATCTTTCAGCCCAGTACTGATCCTCAAAAGTAATTTTAACCGTACTTACCGGTAATTTGAATTTCCTTCATAGGCTAACATTGACTGGTTTCACTTGGAAATTCTTCTAAGTGTGGAGTTTTGGAACTTTAAAATATTCCTCTAAAATCAGCCGAAATACGAATTCCGATTTACTCACCTGTTATCAGGAGAGACCTCAGTGCTGCATCTTTCAGCCCAGTACTGATCCTGAAAAGTAATTTTAACTGTACTTACCGGTAACTTGAATTTCCTTCATAGGCTAACATTGACTGGTTTCACTTGGAAATTCTTCTAAGTGTGGAGTTTTGGAACTTTAAAATATTCCTCTAAAATCAGCCGAAATACGAATTCCGATTTACTCACCTGTTATCAGGAGAGACCTCAGTGCTGCATCTTTCAGCCCAGTACTGATCCTGAAAAGTAATTTTAACCGTACTTACCGGTAACTTGAATTTCCTTCATAGGCTAACATTGACTGGTTTCACTTGGAAATTCTTCTAAGTGTGGAGTTTTGGAACTTTAAAATATTCCTCTAAAATCAGCCGAAATACGAATTCCGATTTACTCACCTGTTATCAGGAGAGACCTCAGTGCTGCATCTTTCAGCCCAGTACTGATCCTGAAAAGTAATTTTAACCGTACTTACCGGTAACTTGAATTTCCTTCATAGGCTAACATTGACTGGTTTCACTTGGAAATTCTTCTAAGTGTTGATTTTTGAAACATACAAATATTCCTCTAAAATCAGCCGAAATCCGAATTCTGATTTACTCACCTGTTATCAGGAGAGACCTCAGTGCTGCATCTTTCAGCCCAGTACTGGTCCTGAAAAGTAATTTTAACCGTACTTACCAGTAACTTGAATTTCCTTCCATAGGCTAACATTGACTGGTTTCACTTGGAAATTCTTCTAAGTGTGGAGTTTTGGAACTTTAAAATATTCCTCTAAAATCAGCCGAAATACGAATTCCGATTTACTCACCTGTTATCAGGAGAGACCTCAGTGCCGCATGTTTCAGCCCAGTACTGATCCTCAAAAGTAATTTTAACCGTACTTACCGGTAACTTGAATTTCCTTCATAGGCTAACATTGACTGGTTTTCAGCAAAAAAGTTTCAAAGTGTTGATTTTCACAAACTACAAATATTCCTTAAAAATCGCCTGTATGACTTAAACGCATTCTTTCAACTGTTTACAGGAGATGCACCAGTGCTGGATCCAGGATCCAACACTGAGTAAGAAAAAGTAACGATAACAGTTTTTACCTGCTAAGTGAATTTCCTTCCATAGGATAACATTGGTGATTCTATGAGAAAAAGTTTCAGTGTCAACTTTTAAAATACAATAATATTCCTTAAAAATCACGACTGTAACCAAAACGCTTTTACTCAACTGTTTACAGGAGATGTACCAGGACTGAATCTAGGATCCAGTCCTGTGGTTACAAAAGTAATCCATAAAGTAACTAATTGCATTTAACTAGAAATTCACATTGAGCTGAATGTTGCATTGTGTTTGAAAATGTGTTGCCCATTGCAACAACTGTAACTACTGTACTTAAAAGTCTATTGCCTATCTGCAAAGTATTTAAACTAAAGTAATTCATTCTGAGAAAGTATTTTTTGTAATGTAATGTATAATGTAATTACAATGTAATTTGACAAATAAAATATGTAAAAAGAAATTGTTTCTAAAAATTTAGTAAATCAGTATGAAAAAAATTAATATAACAATTAATACATTTAAAAATTGTCATTTACAAAACCTTTGAAATTCACTGAAAAAACCGTAGGTTTCAGGCACGTTATAGTTAGAAATTAGCATTTAAAAAACCTTTGAAATTCACTGAAAAAACCATAGGTTTCAGACACGTTATAGTTACAAATTAGCATTTAAAAAACCTTTGAAATTCACTGAAAAAACCATAGGTTTCAGACACGTTATAGTTACAAATTAGCATTTAAAAAACCTTTGAAATTCACTGAAAAAACCATAGGTTTTAGGGACAGTTATAGTTACTTGGACATTGCACTCGTACAAAACCCGTGAAATTCCCCGTTATAGTTAGTTCAGCTAACTATAACTCGCGCCCCGCAATGCACTGCTGATGACGTCACATATTACATCACTCATGACATGGTCAGTGACATCACTGATGACATCACTGATGACATCTCAAATGACATCCACGTGATAATCTGATGCACCTCCTCACACCCTAATATAATCTTTGATACACCCACTCTAAATTACAGACTGCCATTCGCAAAACCATAGACACTCCAACACCAATAACTACATACCCACTCACTGATTCTTAGGTCTACACACACACATCCACTCACTCACCCGTACAGTCACTCATACTTACGGTCACTCAGTACAGGACTATCATATGCACTCTTACTCCTATATAGACACTCAAACAACGCCACTCATCCATAGAGATACTCACACACCTAGTCAGTCATGCAAATAATTAAACACACTGCCATTTACTCACCTATACAGTTATACACACACCAGCTCACTTACTCATACAAATAGTAGCACATTGTTACGCTCTTATACAATCACTGATACAAGCACACAATCATCCATACAGCCACTATCACAATCACTCACTCTTGCTTATAGCTATTTATATACTCCAACACACATATATACTGCCTTTCACATATGTAGTTACTCACACATGTACCACTGGGACATACATTCACTCACTAACACACTCTTACACACACTTACCCACCCATACAGTCTATCACAGATGCACTCTTGAAACCATCCACCCAGTGAATCACCCACTCACACATCTATGCACAGAGTTGCACACACCCCTCCCACACAAACACTCAGGCACCCATACAGATACTCAGACAAGCATTCAATAACTCATATAGAAAATCATTTAGCTATTCACAAACACATGCAGCCACTTACACAGCAACAGACAGACGGATACAGACATACACCCAGTTTAGTCACTAACCCATGCATTCAGTAAGATACGTTAAATCACTCACTTATAGAGTCTGTCACGCACCTACTAAATCATCCATACAGACACTTAGACACCCACTCATTCTTCAATACGTCTTTTCCTATATATTTTAAAAATATTTAAACTTTACAGAAACACACAGTCACTGGATGATGTCATCAGTGATGTCATTTGAGATGTCATCAGTGATGTCATCAGTGATGTCACTGACCATGTCATGAGTGATGTAATATGTGACGTCATCAGTAGTGCATTGCGGGGGCGCGAGTTATAGTTAGCTGAACTAACTATAACGGGGGAATTTCACGGGTTTTGTACGAGTGCAATGTCCAAGTAACTATAACTGTCCCTAAAACCTATGGTTTTTTCAGTGAATATATATATATATATATATATATATATATATATATATATATATATATATTATCTACTGGCGGTCGCCAGTAGATAGTTATAGTTAGGACCTATTTTCCATAGGAAATCCGCGACATTCTATTTGAAATAACTTTTGCGTCGGTTGACGAATCTTCGCGAAATTTTCAAACTTTATGGCCCGCTCTGGTCCGCTCCTACCCTGAAAGTTTCGGGGTGATTCGTCAAGCGGGGGCCTCGAAAAAAGGGGGGTCCCAAAACGTTTTTTCCCCATTCATTTTCCCATAGGAAACTTTAGCCACGGCTACAGCCCGAACTGCTGAACGGAATTACACCAAATTTGGCAAAGAGGTAGTTCTTGGTTCAGAAAGAACCCTTTTTGTTAAATGGTGTAAATCCGTTCAGTAGTTCCTGTGAAAATCAAAATGAAAATCACATATATATCTATGGCCGCGTCGGATTCGCGCACCCTCCCGATCATGAGCTGCATGCTAATTGGCTGTCAACACTCCAAATCAGGAAGTGTTGGCAGCCATTTTGTCCCTCGGTAGAACCGAGGGACAGAAACAAGTGCGCAAACGCACAAAGGGGGCAGGGTAGAAACACCCTGACCCCTAGGTCTGCTCAGGGGTCCCACAAGGACCCCTGGGCAGAAAAAGCATTTTTTTCTTTTAAAAAATCGGCGGGATGCGCTTAGGGTGCGTGGATCCCGCCAATAAAAAAAAAAATCACAAGTGCGCAAACGCACAAAGGGGGCAGGGTAGAAACACCCTGACCCCCTAGGTCTGCTCAGGGGGTCCCACGAGGACCCAATGGGCAGAAAAAAGCATTTAAAAAAAAAAAAATCAACGGGATGCGAATCCCGCCGCAAAAAAAAAAAATCGAAGCGCGGTCTCCCGCGCTTCGATTTTATTTTGCCCCCGGGTGGCCCAAGTCCCGGGGGCATGCGGGGGTGGGTTTATAGTTAATGGGGGGGCCTCTAAGGCCCCCCAAGCCCCGGGGACCGCCACCCCCCGGAGCTTTCTAATAAAAATGTTGCGGGAGGGCACTCGGCCCTCCCGCAGCCCCGGGGACCACCACCTCCCCGGGGCTTCTTTGTTTTTAAAAACATTTCCTGTGTGGGGGCTCGAGCCCCCACACGCCCCGGGGACCGCCACCTCCCCGGGGCACTAATAAGTAAATGCGGGGGTCCGTAACGGACTCCCGAGCCCCGGGGATCACCACCTCCCCGGGGCTTTAAAGACATGGGAGGGGGGCCGCGCGGCCCCCCTCCTGGAGCCATTGATGGCCCTGGGGACCACCACCCCCCAGGGCCGGCTCCTGCAGTGTCCCGGGGTGCCTACCCCCGGGACACTGTAGTTTGCAATGGCAGGACGGGAGCCTCGCAGCTCCCGTCCTGCCATTGCAAACTGCTTTGCTTCATTGAAGGGAGAGCAGGGATTCAGGAAACCTGCTCTCGCTTCAATGAAGCAAAGCAGATTGCTTTTCCACATGGGGAGCTGCATGTCAGCAGCTCCCCATGTGGAAAAGCAATGCCGGGACCGTGGGGGGATTGGGGACCCCCCCACGGTCCCCAACGGAGAGGGCCAGCCCCAGGGGATGGTGTCCCCGGGCAAGTAGTGGCCCGGGAGGGGGCCACGCGGCCCTCCTCCCCTTCCAAAAAAAATAATTTAAAGAAATAGAAAATAAAGGTCTGCCCCGGGAGATGGGGTCCCCGGGGCAAAAGAAGGCCTGAGGAGGGGGGCCACGCAGCCCCCCTCCTTAAAAAAATAATAAAAAGAGTGGCCATGCCCCGGGGGATGGGGTCCCCGGGGCCGGAATCGGCCACGGGAGGGGGGCCACGCGGCCCCCTTCCCGTTTAAAAAAAAAAAAAATGAAAAAAAAGGGGTAAGGCCCTGGGGGATGGGGTCCCCAGGGCCCAAAAAAAGGAAAAAGGAAGGGGGGCCACACAGCCCCCCTTCGAGGAAAAAAAAAAAAACAAAAAAACGATCGTGCCGCAGGCCCCGCCCCCTTCCTTTACCACTCTGCAAACGCGCCCCCTGGCGCGTTTGCAGAGGGGAACAATTCCCCTTGAATACTGGGGGTCCCTGGGGCCAACTAGCCCACCAGGAACCTCCAGTATGCGCCAGGGCTGCGTTGCAGAGAGGTGTACAGAGGCCACGCCCCTTTACACCTCTCTGCAACGCAGCTCTGTGGCGCTTACTGGAGGTACCTGGTGGGATAGTTGGACCCCAGGGACCCTCAGGATTCAAGGGGACTTAATCCCTCAACTTAAAACGCGCCACGGGGCGCGTTTGCACAGTGGTGAAGGGAGGGGCGGGGCTTCAGGTGACATGTGTGCAAACAGGCCCCATGGCGCGTTTTAAGATGGGGAATTAAATCCCCTTCAATCCTGAGGGTCCCTGGGGGCCAACTAGCCCACCAGGTACCTCCAGTAAGCGCCACGGAGCTGCGTTGCAGAGTGTTGCAAAAGGGGCGTGGCCTCTGAACACCTCTCTGCCACGCAGCTCTCTGGCGCATACTGAGGTATCTGGTGGGCCAGTTGGCCCCTAGGGACCCTCGGGATTGAGGAGGAATTAATTCTCCAACTTAAAACGCGCCACAGGGCGTGTTTGCAGACATGTCACCTCAGGCCCCACCCCTTCCTTCACCATTGTGCAAATATTCCTCTAAAATCAGCCGAACTACGAATTCCGATTTACTCACCTGTTATCAGGAGAGACCTCAGTGCTGCATCTTTGAGCCCAGTACTGATCCTGAAAAGTAATTTTAACCGTACTTACCAGTAACTTGAATTTCCTTCCATAGGCTAACATTGACTGGTTTCACTTGGAAATTCTTCTAAGTGTGGAGTTTTGGAACTTTATAATATTCCTCTAAAATCAGCCGAACTACGAATTCCGATTTACTCACCTGTTATCAGGAGAGACCACAGTGCTGCATCTATGAGCCCAGTACTAATCCTGAAAAGTAATTTTAACCGTACTTACCAGTAACTTGAATTTCCTTCCATAGGCTAACATTGACTGGTTTCACTTGGAAATTCTTCTAAGTGTTGAGTTTTGGAACTTTATAATATTCCTCTAAAATCAGCTGAACTACGAATTCCAATTTACTCACCTGTTATCAGGAGAGACCTCAGTGCTGCATCTTTCAGCCCAGTACAGATCCTGAAAATTAATTCTAACCGTACTTAACAGTAACTTGAATTTCCTTCCATAGGCTAACATTGACTGGTTTCACTTGGAAATTCTTCTAAGTGTGGAGTTTTGGAACTGTATAATATTCCTCTAAAATCAGCCGAACTACGAATTCCGATTTACTCACCTGTTATCAGTAGAGAACCCAGTGCTGCATCTTTTAGCCCAGCACTGACCCTGATAAGTAATTCTAACCGTACTTACCAGTAACTTGTATTTCCTTCCATTGGAATCCATTGTCTGGTTTTCCGCAGAAAAGTTTCAAAGTGTTGAATTTCACAAACTACAAATATTCCTTAAAAATCGCCTGTATGACTAAAACGCATTATTTCAACTGTTTACAGGAGATGCACCAGTGCGGGATCCAGGATCCACCACTGAGTAAGAAAAAGTAACAATAACACTACTTACCTGCTAAGTGAATTTCCTCCCGTAGGATAACATTGGTGATTCTATGTGAAAAAGTTTCTAAGTGTCAAGTTTTAAAATACAATAATATTCCTTAAAAATCACTACTGTAACCAAAACGCTTTTACTCAACTGTTTACAGGAGATGTCCCAGGACTGAATCTAGGATCCAGTCCTATGGTTAGAAAAGTAATCCGTAAAGTAACTAATTGCATTTAACTAGAAATTCACATTGAGCTCAATGTTGCATTGTGTTTGAAATTGTGTTGCCCATTGCAACAACTGTAACTACTGTACTTAAAACTCGATTGCCTATTTGCAAAGTATTTAAACTAAAGTAATTCATTCTGAGAAAGTATATTTTGTAATGTAATGTATAATGTAATTACAATGTAATTTAATAAATAAAATATCTAAAAATAAATAGTTTAAAAAAATGTAGTAAATCAGTATCAAAAAAATAAATATAACAATTAATACATTTAAAAATTGTCATTTACAAAACCTTTGAAATTCACTGAAAAAACCATAGGTTTTAGGGGCGTTATAGTTAGAAATTAGCATTTAAAATACCTTTGAAATTCACTGAAAAAACCATAGGTTTCAGGCACGTTATAGTTAGAAATTAGCATTTAAAAACCTTTGAAATTCACTGATAAAACCATAGGTTTTAGGCACGTTATAGTTAGAAATTAGCATTTAAAAAACCTTTGAAATTCACTGAAAAAACCATAGGTTTTAGGGACAGTTATAGTTAGTTGGACATTTCACTCGTACAAAACCATAGAAATTCCCCCGTTATAGTTAGTTCAGCTAACTATAACTCGCGCCCCCGCAATGCACTGCTGATGACATCACATATTACATCACTCATGACATGGTCAGTGACATCACTGATGACATCACTTATGACATCTCAAATGACATCACTGATGACATCACTGATGACATCATCCACGTGATAATCTGATGCACCTCCTCACACCCTAATATAACTTTTGATACACCCACTGTAAATTACAGACTGCCATTGTCAAAACCATAGACACTCCAACACCAATTACTATATACACACTCACTGATTCTTAGGTCTACACACACACACATCTACTCACTCACCCGTACAGTCACTCATACTTATAGTCACTCAGTACAGGACTATTATATGCACTCATACACCTATATAAACACTCGCACACCGCCACTCATCCATAGAGGTACTCACACACCTAGTCAGTCATGCAAAAAATTAAGCACACACCCATTTACTCACCTATACAGTTATACACACACCAGCTCACTTACTCATACAAATACTAGCACATTCTTATGCTCTTATACAATCTCTGATACAAGCACACACTCATCCATACAGTCACTCTCACAATCACACACTCTCGCTTATAGCTATTTATATACTCCAACACACATATATACTGCCTTTCACATATGTAGTTACTGACACATGTACCACTGGGATATACATTCACTCACTAACACACTCTTACACACACTTACCCACCCATACAGTCTATCACAGATGCACTCTTGAAACCATCCACCCAGTGAATCACCCACTCACACATCTATGCACAGAGTCGCACACACCCCACCCACACAAACACTCAGGCACCCATACAGATACTCAGACAACCAATCAATAACTCATATAGACACTCATGTAGCTATTCACAAACCCATGCAGCCACTTACACAGCAACAGACAGATGGATACAGACTGTTGTCATATTATCGGATCCTCTCTAATAAAATGCTAGTGCTTCTTTACATTTTTGTGAATTTTTATATGTTCAGTGTTGTAAGTTGTTATGAATCTATGTGTGTTACATGTCTTCCTGTTCTTTTTCTTCATGACAGTTTTAGATGGTTCAAACAATACCTTCTCTCTATTCATATTTCTCGCTTTTTAGAGGCTGTCTCCAGTATTGTAGGTGGGTACCCCTTTGATAAAATGACATTTCATCTCACCCTCTACCTTATCATATTCTTCTAACATGCATCATGCCCTTTGGCCCTAAAAAGTGTCCAAAGGGAATGCTCCTTATAAGAGGTGTCGGGTGTGAGCTACTGGTGTGTAAAATTGTATTTCCCGCTGTTGGCTTTCTGAATATTGTAGTTTATAATTTATCCTCTTTCACCCACACTCGTATATCCAAATATTCTATAGTCGTTTAACTTCTGTGTCCCACAAAATTCAAATTTAAATCATTGTCATTCAAATCATTGATAAATTGGTTCAATTCTGTCTCTGTACCCTGCCACAGCATGAAGACATCATCGATAAATCTCAACCATATTAAAATCTTTTCTGTCCATTGTTCCAATCTTGGTCCACCTCCCACCTGCTCCTCCCACCAGCCTAGATGTAAATTAGCATAACTGCGGGTGAAGCAGGTGCCCATGGCCGTCCTCTTGTTGGAACAACTCAATCTCGAACAAAAATATTCTTTGTCAAACACCACTCCATCATGTCCAATAACATCCGATTGTGTTCTGCGAACTTCATAGGTTTCATCCTTAAGAAATGTTCTGTTGCTTTTAAACCATCTTGATGTCTTATTCTTGTGTATAAGGTGGAGACATCCAATGTTACAAGAACCATATTCTGTTCCCATTTGACATCGTAAATGTGTTTCAAAAAAGTCCTTTAGATATGATTGAAGGGTTCTTACAATAGGATTTAAAAAGAAATCAATGTATTTGGAGACATTCTCAAAAGACTATTCTGAGCCGAACTTATTGGTCTCCCAGGTGGGATCCTTATGTCCTTATGCACTTTGGGGATCATATAGGGAGAGGTGTGGCGCCGCAGCCAGGGCGACTGATGCTGGACGCTGGGGATCACGGTTTGATCCCTGGCTCCGGCGGCAGGGACTGCCCAGCACCATGCGACTCTGGGCAATAGCTCGCTTAATCTTCCCAACAGCCCCCAGCGTCGAGATACCTCTTCGGGGGTGATTCGTGCGCTATACAAGTACTGGATTTACATTTACATAAAAACAGGGAGGACTGGATGTTCCTGTCTTAAAAGACGATATTCATCCCAACTTAAAAGATCTTGTTCCTTCCACATATTCAGTCTATCAAAGAATTTTCTTTCACTCCTTCATATTCATTCAATGTAATCCTCTTGTAGCATTCTGTATTGTTAAGTTGTTTCAATGCCTCATTTCTGTAAAGATCCTTTCCCCACAGTACAACATTTCCCTTTGTCTGATGGTTTAACTATTATATCAGAACTCTTTTTGATTTTGTCAATCGTTCTGAAAACTTTCCTTTCTTTCGGTTGTTTTTTTCCATTTCCTAATTCTTGCAAAAATGTCTTAGATCTCTTATGACATTCTCAGAAAAGGTGTCCAAGTTATCCCGGCTCATTTGGGGTACATATCTGGATTGGGGCCCTCTCTCTCTCTCTCTATATATATATATATATATATATATATATATATATATATATATATACTATGTGGGGGCCTTGCGGACCCCCCTGCCCTGGGAACCACCAACTCCCCGGGCTAATTTCAATAATATGAGGGGGCTCGAGACCCTCCTGCCTCAGTTGAACCGAGTCACAAGAAAAAGTATTAAAATCAAGAAAAGGGGGCAAGGTAGAAATACCCTGACCCCTAGGCCTGCCTCAAGGGTCCCATAGGGGCCCCGAGGGCCTAAAAGCATTGTATTTAAAAAAACTTCGGCGGGACTCGCGTAGGGTCCGCAAATTCTGCCGAATTATTTTTTTAAAAACGAAGCGCTGTCTCCCGTGCTTAGTTTTCTTGAAGCCCCTGGTGGGCCAGGTTTACCAGGGGTAATGGTAAATTATGGTGTGGGGGCCCGCGGAGGCCCCCCCAGCCCCGGGGACCACCACCTTCCCAGGGCTATGCTAATGATATGCGGGGGCCATGCGGGCCCCCGCAGCCCCAGGGACCACCTCTTCCCTGGGGCTTATTAAATAAAAATGTGTGGGGGATCTCCTGCCCCCCCAAGCTGACCCGGGCACCGCCACCTCCCCGGGGCTTTAATTCACCCAGTTTAGTCACTAACCCATGCATTCAGTAAGATACGTTTAATCACTCACTTATAGAGTTAGTCACGCACCTACTAAATCATCCTTTCAGACACTTATACACCCACTCATTCTTCAATACGCCTTTCCCTATATATATTAAACATATTTAAACTTTACAGAAACACACAGTCACTGGATGATGTCATCAGTGATGTCATTTGAGATGTCATCAGTGATGTCATCAGTGATGTCACTGACCATGTCATGAGTGATGTAATATGTGACGTCATCAGCAGTGCATTGCGGGGCGCGAGTTATAGTTAGCTGAACTAACTATAACGGGGGAATTTCTATGGTTTTGTACGAGTGAAATGTCCAACTAACTATAACTGTCCCTAAAACCTATGGTTTTTTCAGTGAATTTCAAAGGTTTTTAAATGCTAATTTCTAACTATAACGTGCCTGAAACCTATGGTTTTTTCAGTGAATATATATATATATATATAATCTACTGGCGGTCGCCAGTAGATAGTTATAGTTAGGACCTAGTTTCCATAGGAAAAGCGTTTTTTGTTTTCCCAATAACTTTGGCGCCGGATGACGAATCATCGCGAAATTTTCAAAACTAGTGTGGCGCTCCGGTCAGCTCCTGTTTTGAAAGTTTCGGGGTGATTCGGCAAACGGGGGCCGAGAAAAAAGGGGAGTCCCAAAACAAGCATTGGAAACAAGCATCCTGGGACCGGTTTCTGGGTAACACCCTTCATCAGGTCCCAGGAGGCTTGTTTCTGGTTCAGGAAAGACCTGGCTTGGCAATTTGGGCTGGACTGTTCCCATGAGGCACAGGGTCAAGACTGATTTGCATACAGCTGGGTCTGAACTGAGGTGGCGAAGTGAGCTAAAGAATGATGATGGATTCAACCCAGATCTGTGACTGGGGGTGAGTGTCTGAAAAGTTTCAGCGCTCCGTCCATCATCTCCTTGTGTTTCCTTTGTTCAACCTGAGTTGGCAGGGTATGCCCAGACGTGGGTCCCTTGCTCACTTTGCCACTGGATTCAAGCAAGCCTGGCTGATGAAGGGTGTTACTCAGAAACCGGTCCCAGGATGCTTGTTTCCTGTTCAGGGAAGACCTGACTTGGCAATTCAGGTTGGACTGTTCCCATGAGGCACAGGGTCAAGACTGATTTGCATACAGCTGGGTCTGAACTGAGGTGGCGAAGTGAGCTAAAGAATGATGATGGATTCAACCCAGATCTGTGACTGGGGGTGAGTGTCTGAAAAGTTTCAGCGCTCCGTCCATCATCTCCTTTTGTTTGCTTTGTTCGTACTAAGTTGGCAGGGTATGCCCAGACGTGGGTCCCTTGCTCACTTTGCCACTGGATTCAAGCTAGGCTGGCTGATGAGGGGTGTTACCCCGAAACCGGTCCCAGGATGCTTGTTTCCAGTCCAGGGAAGACATGGCTTGGCAGTTCTGGCTGGACTGATCCCATGAGGTACAGGGTCAAGACTGATTTGAATATAGCTGTGTCTGAACTGGGGTGGCGAAGTGAGCTAAAGAACGAAGATGGATTCAACCCAGATCTGTGACTGTCTGTGAGTGTCTGAAAAGTTTCAGTGCTCAGTCCATCATCTCCTTGTGTTTGCAACATATGTTAATACCCCACCAATGTGGTCTACTGATTCTTACTCCCCCAATTCCGTCACAGAGGTTAATTTTTTTTTCTAGTCTCCTGAGTACCAAACAATAAATAGTTAAAATCTTTACTCTATATGACTAAAGTGCTATCCTTAAAAAATAAAGTGCTATATTTGTGTTGGTCCTGTCCTCTTCTCTATACAGGTATCTCTGCTCTATAATGAATGTGCTTGGCGAGATGCAGATATCAATAGAGGCAGGTAAATAATTCTTCATCCACGTTAAAACTGTCCGGCTCCTTACTATCCAACTCTAGGATGAAGTCTGTTTCTAATTTTCTTAACTCCCTCTCTCTGTCTCCACCCCTTCGTCTCCTTGGCACTTGCGCTATGCAGCTATATCTCATTGATGTGGGTTGCTCTGATGCTCTTTCTCAAAATGTCTAGCTACAGGATAGCTACAATCTTTGTTAACACTTTATTACACAGACATTTCAAAATGTACACCCCATAGCTTGTCTTGCAGGTTAAAAATCCTCTTATATTTTACCATGCTGACATGCCTTGCACTTCAAACATTTTCTAAAACCTTCTTTCTGTTGAAGCCGAGTTTGTCGTTGTGTATCACCCAGGCAATCACTCCTCACTAGATAATCCCTCAGTGACCTGGATTTCCTGTATATAATCTGTAGGTTTTTAGTGGCCTGTTGTCATATTATCGGATCCTCTCTAATAAAATGCTAGTGCTTCTTTACATTTTTGTGAATTTTTATATGTTCAGTGTTGTAAGTTGTTATGAATCTATGTGTGTTACATGTCTTCCTGTTCTTTTTCTTCATGACAGTTTTAGATGGTTCAAACAATACCTTCTCTCTATTCATATTTCTCGCTTTTTAGAGGCTGTCTCCAGTATTGTAGGTGGGTACCCCTTTTGATAAAATGACATTTCATCTCACCCTCTACCTTATCATATTCTTCTAACATGCATCATGCCCTTTTGGCCCTAAAAAAGTGTCCAAAGGGAATGCTCCTTATAAGAGGTGTCGGGTGTGAGCTACTGGTGTGTAAAATTGTATTTCCCGCTGTTGGCTTTCTGAATATTGTAGTTTAT
Source organism: Calotriton arnoldi (assembly GCA_963921515.1). Taxonomy (NCBI): domain Eukaryota; kingdom Metazoa; phylum Chordata; class Amphibia; order Caudata; family Salamandridae; genus Calotriton; species Calotriton arnoldi. The sequence continues at coordinate 443,079 of CAWUFW010012249.1, forward strand.
AATTTATCCTCTTTCACCCACACTCGTATATCCAAATATTCTATAGTCGTTTAACTTCTGTGTCCCACAAAATTCAAATTTAAATCATTGTCATTCAAATCATTGATAAATTGGTTCAATTCTGTCTCTGTACCCTGCCACAGCATGAAGACATCATCGATAAATCTCAACCATATTAAAATCTTTTCTGTCCATTGTTCCAATCTTGGTCCACCTCCCACCTGCTCCTCCCACCAGCCTAGATGTAAATTAGCATAACTGCGGGTGAAGCAGGTGCCCATGGCCGTCCTCTTGTTGGAACAACTCAATTTCGAACAAAAAATATTCTTTGTCAAACACCACTCCATCATGTCCAATAACATCCGATTGTGTTCTGCGAACTTCATAGGTTTCATCCTTAAGAAATGTTCTGTTGCTTTTAAACCATCTTGATGTCTTATTCTTGTGTATAAGGTGGAGACATCCAATGTTACAAGAACCATATTCTGTTCCCATTTGACATCGTAAATGTGTTTCAAAAAAGTCCTTTAGATATGATTGAAGGGTTCTTACAATAGGATTTAAAAAGAAATCAATGTATTTGGAGACATTCTCAAAAAGACTATTCTGAGCCGAACTTATTGGTCTCCCAGGTGGGATCCTTATGTCCTTATGCACTTTGGGGATCATATAGGGAGAGGTGTGGCGCCGCAGCCAGGGCGACTGATGCTGGACGCTGGGGATCACGGTTTGATCCCTGGCTCCGGCGGCAGGGGACTGCCCAGCACCATGCGACTCTGGGCAATAGCTCGCTTAATCTTCCCAACAGCCCCCAGCGCCGAGATACCCCTTCGGGGGTGATTCGTGCGCTATACAAGTACTGGATTTACATTTACATAAAAAACAGGGAGGACTGGATGTTCCTGTCTTAAAAGACGATATTCATCCCAACTTAAAAGATCTTGTTCCTTCCACATATTCAGTCTATCAAAGAATTTTTCTTTCACTCCTTCATATTCATTCAATGTAATCCTCTTGTAGCATTCTGTATTGTTAAGTTGTTTCAATGCCTCATTTCTGTAAAGATCCTTTCCCCACAGTACAACATTTCCCCCTTTGTCTGATGGTTTAACTATTATATCAGAACTCTTTTTGATTTTGTCAATCGTTCTGAAAACTTTCCTTTCTTTCGGTTGTTTTTTTCCATTTCCTAATTCTTGGTAAAAATGTCTTAGATCTCTTATGACATTCTCAGAAAAGGTGTCCAAGTTATCCCGGCTCATTTGGGGTACATATCTGGATTGGGGCCCTCTCTCTCTCTCTCTATATATATATATATATATATATATATATATATATATATATATATATATACTATGTGGGGGCCTTGCGGACCCCCCTGCCCTGGGAACCACCAACTCCCCGGGGCTAATTTCAATAATATGAGGGGGCTCGCAGACCCCTCCTGCCTCAGTTGAACCGAGTCACAAGAAAAAAGTATTAAAATCAAGAAAAGGGGGCAAGGTAGAAATACCCTGACCCCCTAGGCCTGCTCAAGGGGTCCCATAGGGGCCCCGAGGGCCTAAAAAAGCATTGTATTTAAAAAAAACTTCGGCGGGACTCGCGTAGGGTCCGCAAATTCTGCCGAATTATTTTTTTAAAAACGAAGCGCTGTCTCCCGTGCTTAGTTTTCTTGAAGCCCCTGGTGGGCCAGGTTTACCAGGGGTAATGGTAAATTATGGTGTGGGGGCCCGCGGAGGCCCCCCCAGCCCCGGGGACCACCACCTTCCCAGGGCTATGCTAATGATATGCGGGGGCCATGCGGGCCCCCGCAGCCCCAGGGACCACCTCTTCCCTGGGGCTTATTAAATAAAAATGTGTGGGGGATCTCCTGCCCCCCCAAGCTGACCCGGGCACCGCCACCTCCCCGGGGCTTTAATTAATTGGGGTTGGGGGAGCCTCACGGGCCCCCCCAAGCCCGGTGGACCACCAACTCACTTTGTTAAATTAATTGGAGTGTGGGGGGGGGCTCCTGCCCCCACCCCCACTGCCCCAGGGACCATCACCTCCCTGGGGCTATATGCTTTAAATGCGTGGGGCCACCCGGCCCCCCTGCAGCCCCGGGGACCGCCACCTCCCCAGGTCTACCTTTAAAAACTAAGTGTGGGGGGCTCGAGCCTCCCCCCCACATTCCCCCAGGGACCACCACTTCCCCGGGGCACACTTTATTCAAATATGGGGGTCTGTTGTGGACCCCCGGCCCCAGGGACCACCATCTCCCTGGGGCTTTAAACCTGTTGAGAGAGGGGCAGCGTGGCTCCCCTCCAGGAGCCCTCCTAGGCCCTGGTGACCACCACCCCCCAGGACCGGCTCCAGCAATGTCCCGGGGTGCCCACCCCCGGGACATTGCAGTTTGCTATGGCAGGGCGGGACTGCCATAAGAAACTATGCTTTGCTTCATGGAAGTGAGAGCAGAAAACTGCTCTCGCTTCCATGAAGCGAGCAGTATTGCTTTGGGCAAGGGAGCTGCATGTTAGCAGCTTCCTCTGTCCAAAAGCAATGCCGGCTCCCGCAGGAGGTGGTGGGCCGGCAGGGCCCGTGGGGGCCTTGGGGCTCACCCTGCGGTCACCACAAAGAGGCCTAGCCCCCTTTCCTAATAAAAAAAAAAAATAGACAAACTGGCACTTCGTCGAAAGCCCCCCCCTTTCACCACTACACTGCAAACGCGCCTCCTGGCGCGATCTTGGTTGGGGAATGAAGTCCCCATCAGTACTGAGGTTCCTTAGGGGCCAACTAGCCCACCAGGTACCTCCAGTAAGCCTTACACAGCTGGTTTGCTGAGAGGTGGTAGGAGGCCACACCCCTTTTTACACATCCCTGCAAACGTGGCTCTTGGTGCACTGGTGGTGGGCAATGAGGTCCCCTTGTGTCCTGAGGACCTCAGGACTCAACTGGACTTCATCCCCCAAGCAGCAGTGCGCTAGGAGCCGTGTTTGCAGAGTGGTGTAAAAAGGGGGCATGGCTTCTGACTACCTCTCAGCAATCCAGCTGTTTGGGGCTTACTGGAGGTAACAGGAGGGCTAGTTGGCCCCCAGGGACCCTCAAGAGATAAGGGGACTTCATCCCCTAACACAGAGTGCGCCAGGAGGTGCATTTGCAGAGTGGTGGAGAAAGGGGGCGTGGCCTGCCACCAGCTTTCAGCAATCCCACTGTGTTGGGCTTACTGGAGGTAACAGGTAGGCTAGTTGGCCCCTAAGGATACCCAGCAGTGAAGGGGACTTCATTCCCCAACCAAGAGCGTGCCAGGAAGCGCGTTTGCAGAGTGGTGGGCAAAGGGGGCATGGCCTGCTATCAGAACTTAGCAATCCTGCTGTGTGAGACTTACTGGAGGTAATAGGAGGGGTAGTTGGCCCCCAAGGTTTTCCTTGGGGGCCAACTACCCCATCTGTTACCTCCAGTAAGTCCGACACAGTGGGATTGCTAAGAGGTCTTTGGAGGCCACGCCCCCCCCTTTGTCCATCACTCTGCAAATACGCCTCCTGGCACACTACTGGTTGGGGGATGAAGTCCACTTTACTCCTGAGGGACTTTGGGGGCCAAGAAGCCCTACTGGTGCCTCCTGTAAGTCCTAAGCAGTGGAATCCCTGAGTAGTGGTCATAGGGCCAGCCCCCTTTCTCCAACACTCTGCAAACGCGACTACTAGTTAAAGAAGCATTTGCAATGCAATACGTCTTGCAGTTGTGAGAGTTAGAGCTATTGGCGTTGTAAATGTAAAAGTATTTTACTAATGTTTTTTGGAGTGGAGTGGCTGTACATTGTGTGTAGTGGAATTATGTGGTATGTTGTGCAGTGAAATTATGTGGTATTTAGTGTATAGGAATTATGTAGAGTGGAATTATGTGCTATGGAGAGTAATTATGTGGTATGCAGTAGCGGTCCGTGGTAGGAGTGCCAGCCGGGCGGTGACGTGGGGCGGGGAGGGCAGGTTGGGGGTAGTAAACCACGGATTACGGCCGAATACAGGTAAGTAAACATTTAAATAAATAAAACGAATTTCGTTCTGCGCACTGCATCGCATTTGGCGATGCAGCGCTCACAACGAAATTCGTTTTATTTATTTAAATGTTTACTTACTTGTATTCGGCCGTAATCCATGGTTTACTACCCCCCACCCTGCCCCTCCCCCACCCCACGTCACCGCCCGGCCGGCACTCCTACCACCGACCGCTACTGGTGGTATGATAGTCTGTGTTGTGGAGTGGTAACCTCAGGTTTAGTCTTGCTCATTTCCATAGAAGCTAAACTATAAACTCAATGAGAAACAAAAAAAGAAGGAACCATTGAGGAGCACTTCTGACCTAGCCAGAGGTATGAGCAGGGCCACTGGAATTATGCAACTGTTCGGCCGTAGAAACTTTCGCATAATTATACATTTTCTGCATTTGCCACATAATCCATCATCTGCCGCACAATCTGCAGATTTGAAGAAAAAAAGCATGTTTCTACCTCAAACGTTACCAAAAATGCAGCAACAAGTGTTACAGCATAGTGGAAGGCCCTTTGCAAAGCTGGAATGGTCACCTGTTACTTATTGCTCAATGTGGTTGTTAAATTGGTACTAATGGTGCACAAACCACTCTTGCTTCTTTCTGCGCCTCTCTTGCCTCTCTCTGCATTTCTCTTGCTTCTTTCTGTACCTTTCTACCTCTTTCTGCACTTCTCTTGCCTCTTTCTGCACATCTCTTCCGCTTTCGGAACCTCCCTTCCTACGGCACCTCTCTTGCCTCTTTCTACACACTCTTCCCTCTTTCTGCACCTATCCTGCCACTTCCTGCACATCTCTTGCCTCTTTCTGCACCCCTCTTCCCTCTTTCTGCACGTGTTGCCTCTTTCTGCACCTCTCTTGCCTCATTCTGCATTTCTCTTGCCTCTTTATGCACCTCTGTTGCTTCTTTCTGCACGTCTCTTGCCTCTTTCTGCACCCCTTTTCCCTCTTTCTGTACCTCTCTTGCCTCATTCTTCAGTTCTCTTGTCTCTTCCTGCACCCTCTTCCTTCTTTCTGCACCTGTCCTGTCTCTTTCTGCACCTCTCTTCCATTTTTCTGCAGTTTTCTTGCCTCTTTCTGCACCTCGGTTGCTTCTTTCAGCACTTCTCTTCCCTCTTTCTGCAGCTCTCTTGCTTCTTTCTGCACCCCTCTTTCCTCGTTCTGCACCTCTGTTGCTTCTTTCTGCACTTCTCTTGCCTTCCTGCACTTCTCTTCCTTCTTTCTGCACCTGTCTTGCCTCTCTCTGCACCCCTCTTGCCTATTTCTGCGGTTATCTTGCCTCTTTCTGCACCTATTCTGCCTCTTTCTGCACCTCTCTTGCCTCTTTCTGCAGTTCTTTTGCCTCTTTCTGCACCTGTGTTGCTTCTTTCTGCACTTTTCTTGCTTCTTTCTGCACCTCTCTTGCTTCATTCTGCACCTCTCTTGCCTCTTTCTGCACCCGCTTCCCTCTTTCTGCACATGTGTTGCATCTTTCTGCACCTCTCTTGCCTCGTTCTGCACTTCTCTTGCCTCTTTCTGCACCTCTGGTGCTTCTTTCTGCATTTCTCTTGCCTCTTTCTGCACCTCTGTTGCTTCTTTCTGCACTTGTCTTGCCTCTTTGTGTACCCCTCTTCCCTCTTTCTGCACCTCTCTTGCCTCTTTTTTTAGTTCTCTCGCATCTTTCTGCACCTCTATTGCTTCTTTCTGCACTTTTCTTGCCTCTTTCTGCATCCCTCTTGCCGCACATCTGTTGGTTCTCTCTGCACTTCTCTTGCTTCTATCTGCACCTCTCTTGCTTCTCTCTGCACCCTCTTGCCTCTTTCTGCAACTCTCTTCCCTCTTTCTGCACCTGTGTTGCCTCTTTCTGCACCTCTCTTGCCTCATTTTTTAGTTCTCTCGCATCTTTCTGCACCTCTGTTGCTTCTTTCTGTACTTCTCTTGCCTCTTTCTGTACCCCTCTTCCCTGTTTCTGCACCTCTGTTGCTTCTTTCTGCACCTCTCTTGCCTCTGTCTGCACCTGTCCTGCCTCTTTCTGCACTTCTCTTCCCTCTTTCTGCACCTGTCTTGCCTCTTTTTGTACCTCTCTTGCCTCATTCTGCAGTTCTCTTGCCTTTTTCTGCACCTCTAATGTTTCTTTCTGCACTTCTCTTGCCTCTTTCTGTATCCCTCTTGCCTCTTTCTGCACCTCTGTTGGTTCTTTCTGCACTTCTCTTGCTTTCTTTCTGCACCTCTAATGCTTCTCTTTGCATCCCTCTTGTGTCTTTCTGCACCCCTCTTCCCTCTTTCTGCACCTGTCCTGCCTCTTTCTGCACCTCTCTTGCCTCTTTCTGCAGTTCTCTTGCCTCTTTCTGTACCTCTGTAGCTTCTTTCTGCACTTCTCTTGCTTCTTTCTGCACCTCTCTTGCTTTATTCTAACCCCTATTGCCTCTTTCTGTACCCCTATTCCCTCTTTCTGCACCTGTCCTGCAACTTCCTGCACCTCTCTTGCATCTTTCTACAGCTCTCTTGCCTCTTCGTGCACCTCTGTTACTTTATTCTGCAATCCACTTGCCTCTTTCTGCACCCCTCCTCCCTCTTTCTGCACGTCTTGCCTCTTTCTGCACTTCTCTTGCCTCATTCTGCAGCTCTCTTGCCTCTTTGTGCACCTCTGTTACTTTGTTCTGCACTCCACTTGCCTCTTTCTGCACCTCTCCTCCCTCTTTCTGCACATGTCTTGCCTCTTTCTGCACTTCTCTTGCCTCATTCTGCAGTTCTCTTGCCTCTTTCTGCACCTCTGTTTCTTTTTTCTGCATTTCTCTTGCCTCTTTCTCTACCTCTGTTGCTTCTTTCCATACTTCTCTTGCCTCTTTCTGTACCTCTCTTGCCTCATTCTGCACTTTTCTTGCCTCTTTCTGCACCCCTCTTGCCTCTTTCTGCACCTCTGTTGGTTCTCTCTGCACTTTTCTGGCTTCGTTCTACAGCTCCCTTGCTTCTCTCTGTACCCTCTTGCCTCTTTCTGCACCTCTCTTGCTTCTTTCTGTACTTCCCTTGCTTCTTTTTGCACCTCTCTTGCTTCTTTCTGCACTCGTCTTGTCTCTTTCTGCACCCCTCTCCCCTCTTTCTGCTGCTCTCTTGCTTCTTTCTGCATCCTTCTGTCCTCGTTCTGCACCTCTGCTGCTTCTTTTTGTACTTCTCTTGCCTCTTTCTGCACTTCTCTTCCCTCTTTCTGCACCTGTCTTGCCTCTATATGCACTCCTCTTGCCTCGTTCTGCATTCTCTTGCCTCTTTCTGCACCTCTATTGCTTCTTTCTGCACTTCTCTTGCCTCTTTCTGCACCCCTTTTGCCTCTTTCTGCACCTCTGTTGGTTCTCTTTGCACTTCTCTTGCTTCTTTCTGCACTTCTCTTGCTTCTTTCTGCACCTCTCTTGCTTCTCTCTGCACCCCTCTTGCCTCTTTCTGCACCCCTCTTCCCTCTTTCTGCACCTGTCCCACCTCTTTCTGTACCTCTCTTGACTCTTTCTGCAAGTCTCTTGCCTCTTTCTGCACCTCTGTTGCTTCTTTCTGCACTTTTCTTGCTTCTTTCTGCACCTCTCTTGCTTCATTCTGCACCCGGTCCACCACGGGTTTTCCTGATTGTTGTGGACGGTGCCGGCGTTCTCTCAATCACCATTTCCGGATTGTTGGGGGCGGAGCCGGGCGGTTAGCGCCCCAGTGCTTACAGTCTATTTAACCAGCATGTCTTTCTGGTCGCGCAGCGGACGCGCACAGACATCAGTTACACGCTGAGATCGACTATCTGTGGTAATCTTGTTTTAATTGTTTTAAAAAACGTTGTGTTGTGATTTTTAATTATTTTAAGATCACTTTGGATCTCTTGCCACTTTGCACCTAACTTTTTGCCATTTGCACTCTAGCATTATTTCACCTACCTCCTTGAGAGTTAGAAGCTTCCTGTAGCGCTTGTTGGTGCTCGCGCCTGCACCCCGGTCCACCACGGGTTTTCCTGATTGTTGTGGAGGGTGCCGGCATTCTCTCAATCACCATTTCCGGCTTGTTGGAGGCGGAGCCGGGCGGTTAGCACTCCAGTGCTTAGTCTATTTAACCAGCATGTCTTTCTGGTCGCGCAGCGGACGCGCGCAGCGGGCGCACCACCGGCACGCCAAAGGCAAGCCCGTCTGCACCCGTCCACGCCAAGACCGTGCCTTGCGCAAGGGACGCTGGTGCATTGGTGTCAGATCTGTCTGAAAGGGCTAACTATACTAGGGAGGAACTTCTAGACCTACGGCAGATGGGAGCTTCTTGCCACCATACTATCGACCCTGAGGTCCTAGCTGGGAAACAGTTTTCTGCCTGTCCCTCCTGCAATTTTTGCTTGATACAGGCAGGAATTGGTAGTACCCTCACTGATAATAGTGTAACTATTACCCCTCCCCATGAGCACACATTTCTGGGTTATCTTATCAACGCTAGATCCTTGATTAAGAACAAGGTGGCTTTTGGAGACTTTGTCTCCCTTCGCAAGCCAGATTGGATGTTCATTACAGAGACATGGGCAAGGGACTGCTCTGGTCCAGATCTTGTGGAAGCAATCCCCTCCGGATATAGCCTAGCTAGATTGGATAGGGTAGGCCGATGGGCGGGGGGCTGGGCATTCTTTACAGGGAGGATTTTACTTGTCGTACTGAGTCACTCACCACACTCTCCGATCAGTACCAGGCTTTATACTTCTCGATAAACATTCATCCCACTGAAAGTTTCTCTGGTGTATTAGCCTATTGGCAACCCGGATCTAGAGCATCCTTTAGCCAGGATTTTAGTAGTCTGTTAGAGCCCTATATGGAAAGATCTAATCTTACTTTGTTGGGTGATTTTAATTTCCATCTGGACAAAACGTTATGTAAAGACACAAAAGCTCTTTTGGAAACCCTGGGCTGCTGCGGATTCCCGCAGTTGGTTAAGAGCCCCACCCATGTGGTAGGACATATATTGGATGGCATATTTTCCAATGATCTACGGATCAAGGTGGGAGAGCCTATACCTCTCTCTTGGTCAGATCATTTTGCCATTCCTTTTAATTTACAGACCGCGGTATCAGGCACTGCTCTAGCTGATAAAAGAATAGTGGAGGAAAAAAGAAATCTTAGCCTTATTAGTAAGGAGGATCTCATTCATCTTTTTAAGAACTTTCAGCTTCCCGGGCACCTTGATGCAAATCAGGCAGAAGCTGAACTATCTAAAAGGCTATTAGTAGCCATTGATACATTAGCACCTGTTAAAAAGCACTATGCAGCAAGGAAAAGGCCTTCCGCTCCCTGGTTCTCTGAGAGACTCAGAAAGCGGAGGCAATTGTGCCGTAAACAGGAGAGACTATGGCGTACAGATTTTGCACCGGCGGCTAGAGAGCTACACAAACAGTGCTTGAGGGAATATAAAGCGGCTATTATGGAAGAAAAAGGAATGTATTATTCAAAGATCACCGAGTCGATCAAATCTCCTAGAGAGCTTTTTAATGTAATCAACTCTCTCACATCCCCCCCTGTCACAGATCCATCGGATGTTTCACAGGAACTCTGTGATAGAATGGCAGATGTTTTCTGCACTAAAATCACTGATATATATTCTTTGTTGGAGGCTGTCAACTCTAAAATGGCTCTATCGGCTCAGCCTAAACTCCAGCTTAATGACTCAGCAATCATGGAGGAGGTTCCTAGGCTACTTACCTTCCCTTGCATGTCGCCAGATGTTACGGATCGGCTGTTAGAAGGAGTCACATCTGGTTCTCCATTGGACGTATGTCCTCTGAAGGTATTAAAATTAGGAAGAGAAGTTATTGTTCCCCACCTCACCTCTGTACTTAACGTAGCAATTTCCGAGGGGCAGTATCCTACCCCTTGGAAGACTGCGGTAGTTAAGCCACTCTTAAAAAAACCTTCATTGGACCCAACGGAATTGAAAAATTATCATCCGATTTCTTTGTTACCAGTCCCTGCCAAGATATTGAAAAAACATTTAAGTTCTCACCTTAGTGCCTACCTAAAGGATCACCAGCTACTTGATGGTGCACAGCACGGCTTCAGAAGTCATCACAGTACGGAGACAGCATTAACTGCGGTATTTAACAACATCCGTACTCAGGTTGATGCAGGGCACACCACATTGCTGGTTCTTCTTGACCTTACCGCAGCTTTTGATACCTTATCTCCTTTGAGGCTGGTGGAACATCTCAAGGAGATAGGGATCGGGGGCAGGGCCCTTGGGCTTCTTGCATCCTTCCGTAGTGACCGGGCACAGAGAGTGAAAATGGGCCAATTCTATTTGGCTCCAAATTCCTTGTTATGTGGAGTTCCGCAGGGCTCCTCCCTGAGCCCGACACTTTTTAATATCTACGTTGCCCCGCTGGCTATGTTGTCCATAGCCCGCTGGCTATGGACAACACCTCCAGCCTTTGGGCTGGAGGTGTTGTCTTATGCTGATGACACACAAATAATGGTGTCCATTACCAATAGTATTAGGGAATCCGCCACAAATTTTAAGAATTGTATGCAGGCAGTTTTCTCTTGGATAGTTGAAAACTATCTTAAATGCAATGGGGAAAAGACCGAGGTCCTGATATTTGGTAACCAACATGACATCTGGTCCAACGATTGGTGGCATGATACGCTTGGAAGTTGTCCCTGCCCAGTATCCCATGGGAAAAATCTAGGGGTCATAGTGGACAATTCTCTTTCTCTGAGTTTGCAGATTAGTAGAACAGTGTCCACTTGCTTTGGGATAATTTGGATCCTCAGAAAAATTTCCCAGTTCCTCTCGTTTGCCTCGCGAAAGCAGGCTGTTATTGCCTTAGTAATGTCCAGACTTAATTATTGTAATGCCCTCTATCTGGGCATCAACAAAGGCCTGGTGCGACGCTTACAGCTGGTACAGAATGCTGCAGCCAGGCTGGTGATGAATCTTCTGAAATACCATGCAGTTTCGGCCTCCCTCATCACGCTGCATTGGCTTCCTCTGGACCGTAGAATTCTCTTTAAGACCCTATGCCTGACCCATAATGCCTATTATGGCCTAGGTCCTGAGGCCATTAAAGCACTATTTCAGCGCTATGTTCCTTCTAGGCAGCTTAGGTCAGCAAGTAAGAATCTACTAATAGTTTCGAGGTTTAAGAAGGCTAGATGGGGAGGAAGGTCTTTTCCACCACCGCTGCGAGACTGTGGAACTCCCTCCCTGACAATCTCTCTGGTCAGGTGTCACACTCTCTTTTTCGCAGGGCCCTGAAGACTTGGCTTTTTACACAGACTTCACTCTGAGCATGGTATTTTATCTCTGTACGACAGTCCCTTTGCAGCGCCTTGACGCCCTTGGCGCTTTATAAATTTAATATTCATTCATTTATAAATTTAATATTCATTCTTTCTGCACCTCTGTTGCTTCTTTCTGCACTTTTCTTGCTTCTTTCTGCACTTTTCTGGCTTCTTTCTGCACCTCTCTTGCTTCATTCTGCACCCTTCTTTCTGTACCCCTCTTCCCTCTATTTGCACCTGTCCTGCCACTTCCTGTACCTCTCTTGCCTCTTTCAGCACCCTGCTACCCTCTTTCTGCACGTCTTGCCTCTTTCTGCACCTCTATTTCCTCCTTCTGAAGTTCTCTTGCCTCTTTCTGCACCTCTGTTGCTTTTTTCTGCATTTCTCTTGCCTCTTTCGCCACCTCTTTTGCCTCTTTCTGCACTTCTCTTGCCTCTTTCTGCACCCCTCTTCCCTCTTTCTGCAATTTTCTTCCCTCTTTCTGCACCTCTGTTGCTTCTCTCTGCAATTCTCTTGCCTCTTTCTGCACCCCTCTTTCCTCTTTCTGCACCTCTGTTGCTTTTTTCTGCACTTCTCTTGCTACTTTCTGCACTTCTCTTGCTTCTTTCTGCACTCGTCTTCCCTCTTTCTGCACCTGTCTTCCCTCTTTCTGCACCTCTCTTGCTTCTTTCTGCACCCCTCTTTCCTCGTTCTGCACCTCTGTTGCTTCTTTCTGTACTTCTCTTGCCTCTTTCTGCACTTCTCTTCCCTCTTTCTGCACCTGTCTTGCCTCTTTGTGCACTCCTCTTGCCTCTTTCTGCAGTTCTCTTGCCTCTTTCTGCACCTCTGTTGCTTCTTTCTGCACTTTTCTTGCTTCTCTCTGCACCTCTCTTGCTTCATTCTGGTCCCTTCTTTCCGTACCCCTTTTCCCTCTTTTTGCACCTGTCCTCCCACTTCCTGCACCTCTCTTGCCTCTTTCTGCACCCCTCTTCCCTCTTTCTGCATGTGTTGCCTCATTCTGCACCTCTCCTGCCTCATTCTGCACTTCTCTTGCCTCTTTCTGTACCTCTGTTGCTTCTTTCTGCATTGCTCTTGCCTCTTTCTGCACCTCTGTTGCTTCTTTCTGCACTTGTCTTGCCTCTTTCTGCACCTCTCTCCCTCTTTACGCACCTCTCTTGCCTCAATCTTCAGTTCTCTCACCTCTTTCTGCACCTCTATTGCTTCTCTCTGTACCCTCTTGTCTCTTCCTGTACCCTCTTCCTTCTTTCTGCACCTGTCCTGTCTCTTTCTGCACCTCTCTTCCATCTTTATGCAGTTTTCTTGCCTCTTTCTGCACCTCTGTTGCTTCTTTATGCACTTCTCTTGCCTCTTTCTGCACCCATCTTTCCTCTTTCTGCACCTCTGTTACTTCGTTCTGCACTTCTTTTGCTTCTTTCTGCACTTCTCTTGCTTCTTTCTGCACTCGTCTTTCCTCTTTCTGCACCCCTCTTCCCTCTTTCTACAGCTCTCTTGCTTCTTTCTGCACCCCTCTTTCCTCGTTCTGCACTTCTGTTGCTTCTTTCTGCACTTCTCTTGCCTCTTTCTGCAGTTCTCTTCTCTCTTTTTGCACCTGTCTTGCCTCTCTCTGCACCCCTCTTGCCTCTTTCTGCGGTTCTCTTGCCTCTTTATGCACCTGTCCTGCCTCTTTCTGCACCTCTCTTGCCTCTTTATGCAGTTCTCTTGCCTCTTTCTGTACCTCTGTTGCTTCTTTCTGCACTTTTCTTGCTACTTTCTGCACCTCTCTTGCTTCATTCTGCACCCCTCCTTCCTCTTTCCGTATCCCTCTTCCCTGTTTCTGTCCCTGTCCGGCCACTTCCTGCACCTCTCTTGCCTCTTTCTGCACCCCTCTTCCGTCTTTCTACACATGTGTTGCCTCTTTCTGCACCTCTCTTGCCTCATTCCGTACTTCTCTTGCCTCTTTCTGCACCTCTATTGCTTCTTTCTGCACTTTTCTTGCCTCTTTCTGCACCCCTCTTGCCTCTTTCTGCACATCTGTTGGTTCTCTCTGCACATCTCTTGCTTCTATCTGCACCTCTCTTGCTTCTCTCTGTACCCTCTTGTCTCTTCCTGCACCCTCTTCCCTCTTTCTGCACCTGTCCTGTCTCTTTCTGCACCTCTCTTGCCTCTTTCTGCAAATCTCTTGCCTCTGTCTGCACCTCTGTTGCTTCTTTCTACACTTCTCTTGCCTCTTTCTGCACCTATCTTGCTTCATTCTGCACCCCTCTTCCCTCTTTCTGCACCTGTCATACCTCTTTCTGCACCTCTGTTGCTTCTTTCTACACTTCTCTTGCCTCTTTCTGCACCTCTCTTCCCCTTTTCTGCACCTGTGTTGCCTCTTTCTGCACTTCTCTTGCCTCATTCTGTACCCCTCTTCCGTCTTTCTGCAAATTAGCATTTAAAAAAACTTTAGAAATTCACTAAAAAACCACAGGTTTCAGGAACATTATAGTTAGAAATTAGCATTTAAAAAACCTTAGAAATTCACTGAAAAAAACAGAGGTTTCAGGGGCGTTATAGTTAGGAATTTAGATTTGAAAAAACCTTAGAAATTCACTGAAAAAAACACAGATTTCAGGGACGTTATAGTTAGGCTGACATTTCACTCATACAAAACCAGAGAAATGCAGCCGTTATAGTTAGCTGAGCTAACTATAACTCGCGCCCCCACAATGCACTGCATGATGATCTTTGGTTCAGCTTTTCCCTAATGCTCAGTGATTTGGTGTGGTGTCTGTCTTGTATGGGGAACCACTCCGTATTTATAAAAAACAAATGGGAGACAGCACTCCAGAAAGCGGCATACTTTTCTAATTCAAAAACATAAAAATTCCATGAAATCCACAAAAACACAACACATTTCAGCCAAGCGTCTTGGTCACATGTGTCTAGTATCTAATCGTGGAGAATCCTATAATTCCAACAATATTCTTTTTGCCAAAAGTACATAGCAATTTGGAAATCCTGGGGCATTTATTAGTCTCTTCTATTGCCTCTTTATCTGAAAAAAACTGCCAATTGATTGATGTGTTCCTAGCTTCCGTGGTAAGAGAACTGAGGTCCTTTTTACGTGACACAACCGATTTACTATGTCAGATTCAACAGATTAGTCTGAATGAAACCTTCTTACTAATAACTAGGGTATGACTTCTCTATATACAGGCATAAGTCACCCACTAGGTCTCCAAGCATGTAAATATTCTTTACAAAGGAATAACATCAGCAGCTGGGAACAAAATTCCATGTTGGTGGAAATAATAGAAATAAAACTAACAATTTACTATTTCTGTATGGCAAGGAAATCTTCCACCAAATTTACAGAACCGCGATGGGGAATTACTATGCACAAAGTTACGCAAACCTCACCATGAGTTGGTGGGTGAGCGAGTTTTCTTGGGCGGAACAACAAGCAACATACATGGAAATGATTGTCATCTGGCTTCACTATATTGATGACTTATTCATAATTTGGGATAGTACTGAAGTAGAGATCATGCAGTACTTCATAAGTCTGAATAATAATCCTACTATATCCATCTAACTGTCACAATGAGTCATGAGAAAATAGAATTTTTGAACACACTGATCGATGTGAGGAATGACAAACCAGAAACAACATTGCATACAAACACTACTGCTATGAATAATGTACTTCATGCCTCTATTCACCATAATAGGAACTTGATAAAAAGCATCCCATATGGGGAAATGCTCAGGATTACTAGAAATCGCTCAGAGGCAAGTAAGGTGGAAAAACACATCAAGAAAATGAAAAAAATTGTTTCTCAGACCAAGGATACCCACTGAACATAATAGAAAAAGTACATGAATGTTTGGACATGATCAAAAGACAGGAACGTCTGGTTACACAAACACCAAAACAAAAAGAGAAAAATTATAACAACTAGATAGAATGATAACAATATATAAAAAAGTAATTCCTCTTATTAGGAATAGTCTCAAAAAACATTGGCACCTACTGATAAAAGATCAAGATCAAAGAGAAAAAATAGGAGCCCATTCTTTAATTATTTTTTTAAAAGCCCCTTCAATAATATGAGTGATAGGTAGGTGTCACTTCCAAGAGGAGAGGCAAAAATATTGGCTAGCTAATGAATAAATGGAAATCTTCTAGGTGTGAGGCCTTCAAACAAAGGGTTAATGTAACTGAATTGGAATCAAAATGCAAGACGTATACTGTCAAGAAAGGCATTACATGGAAGAGTCCTTTTGTAGTATGCAGTATGCATGCTAGAATGCCCATGCAGAAAATGATGCATTGGCATTACAATTTGCACCTTACAAAAGCGTGGGGTTTCTGCAGGACTAAATGGGACAGGGATGGGGGCCCTACTGACACTAAACATTGCCTTGCCCCCAATTGCTTGCAGATCGGCAAAATCCAGGACATCATAGGCTGTGCACACGCAGGGAAAAAGATAAAAAAAAGTGCTGTAAATTCTCATCTAGATGCTGGCATGATGGACAAGCCAAGCTCTTATCTATTTTAGATTTCCATTTTGCACAGAAAGACTGCAGATTAAGTGTGCCATGTCTAAATCTGATATACAATTGCCTGGCCAAGGGGGCCAAGATATAATTTAAAAAGGGTTCACACATGCTATGAGTTTTTAGATCCCAAAAAGTAACAGTTAGAGCTCCTTGTCAGCTATTGCTCATCTCAGTTGCACATTTATGAGCCCAGAAAGCTACTTTAAGTGCGATCTTAGAAGGGATCGGGGACAATCATGGTCAGTCCAAAATTCCTCAAAGCCAATTTGAAAAAGTGTTTCTCTAATCGATCAGAACCAGTAGATCCTATGGTTCTTGTCTAGTTCGACTATCTCTTTGAAGCCATTACAGTATTCCACTAGAGCAGGAAATGACTTGAGTCTTCTCCAAAACGAGACTGGTCTTAACTGTGCTTTGTGAATGATCTGTTTTATACCCAGATCCCAGTGCAGGGGCAACAAAGGTGTACTCTTCATAAGCCGGATCAAAGATCTTAGAAAGTTATTCTCAATTTCTTCAAATTCTGGATAATCCTGAAAAACCCCACAGCTCTGCTCTATAGAGTGCTACCTGCCGCCTTTACATTATAGACTTTTAGAATGGGTAGGATTGGCCTGGTTTTAGACGCCCAATACAGTCTCTGTATCCCAGATATATGATGGCATGCGTTAATACTGCTTTTCTTCACCTGGAGGGACCAAAGCTTTTCTTCACCTGGGTAAAGCGTATGCCTAAATAATCAAGTTCTGGGACTCTTCCGAGATCTATACCCTCTAGCGAACAATAACAGGGGGATCTTCTTCCCTGCGATCCTTTCTGCATTGCTGTCAACATTTTTCAGATGGGTCGCAATGTCATTGAGATTTAAGGAGAATAGAGTTGGGGCTAGGACACAAACTTGGTGGACCTCTTTGGTAGTTGCTATTCGATTTGTTAGCTCTCCCTTGGAGGCCCATCTGACCTGTGCATAAGTATCCTGATGCAATCTCGTTGTAACATTCAATAGCTCAGCCGGGAGCCCATTCTGTTGGAGCACCACCCATCGTTTTTCCCTAGGAACCAAATCAAATGCGGATTTTAGATCCACAAAGATCATATAGAGGTGGGCCTTTTGGAGGACAACCATTTCCCAATAGATCACCACAAGTCTAAAGGCCTGGTCTATAGTACTAATACTAGTACAGAACCCTGCTTGTAGATATGACAGGGGCTTGGTCTCATAAATCCATTCTTGTAGTCTAAATAAAATTTGTCTAATAAAAACTTTTTGTGTAACATCAATCAAACTTATGGGCCTATAGTTTAAGGGTGAGTCCCTATCACCCTTTTTATATATTGGAACTATCTCCGCAGCCTTCCAGCTGCCAGGTATTTCAGCCCCTTTGAGTATGGCCTTTGGCAAGATGTTAATATACTTGGCCCAGTTCTCTGGGTCTGCACGAAACAAGTCGCCAGGGACTCTGCTTCTGCCACAGCAAGATACTTGATTGCTGCTAAAGTTTCATCAGATGTTAAAGGTAGTGTCAGTAGAGGTAATGGGTATGACGGTAAACATAATGGACATGATGGGCATGCTTCTTATCCATCTCTACAGGGGCACGCTCCTCGGTAGATAAACCCGATAGAGAGTCAAAGATCTCAGAAAAATAATTATACCATGCCTCCGGTGGAATATTATTAGCTAAGTGGTCTTTGGGATTCTGCCCCCTATTAGCTACCAAGGACTAGAATTTCTTGCAGTCCCTACAGGACCAACTTCATATAGCTCATCCCAAATCCTATTTTCCCAGCTCACGCTGGCTTTAACCTGCACCCATTTGTACAGGTTCCATTTTGTCCTTACTTGTAGCGCGTCCCTATCCTTTAGAGCCAGGCACAACTGTCATTTGGCTAATTTACACTCCTTATTATACCATCCAGTGGGGGTTTCCCTCTCCTTGTTTTAATGATTGTCTGTTTGCACTGTGTAAAGCAATCCCCCAGAATTTTAAAAAGCTTTACATGAATTACCTTGACTTCCTGGGATGGGAGCTGCAAAGGAACGAGTTTTTCTAAACTCTCAGTGGCCTCCTGCAGTGCCCCATTATTTGCCACTACTGATTCTGGCCTAGATAGTATACCACATTAGCCCATTTAAGCCTGCATTTATCATTTGATGGATTTAGATTTATTGAACGGGATATTGTAATATGCTATTTCTGGGAAATCAAATTTCCTGATAATTCGCAGGCGACAACATTATGGTCACTATCACATCTAAAAATTACCATGCTATCATCAACGAACTTCCACAGTGGGAGAGATAATAAGATGTAATCTATCCTGCTAGTGTGGTTAATTCGATTGTATGTATGTGAAGCCTGTCAATCGGATTTTGCCCATCCATTACAGGCCCTCACACCACAAGCTAGGGTTAATGAGAGCATCTGGTATGCTACCTCTGTCACTCTCCTCACAAGTGGAATCTCAAGAGCGGAAACCCCCATTCCTCATCTTCCACCTCAGTTAATGAGTGGCCAAAGTTGTCCAGAGTTTCAAATACAGCATTAAAATCACCAGCGATTATTACGAAATCATGTGTTTTGCACTGTTCCCTATGGACCCTCAGTTGTTTCAGAGCTAGTGCTTCGCTTCCCCCCCTGATTCCCCTGTTATATACGTAATACACATAAATCTCATCTTTATTCTCCCCAATGCATTTACTAGCTTGTATATCTACAGATGCTATCTTTAAAGGGCATGGTTTTATATTTAGGGAGGTGCGAATCCATATTGAGTGGCTACCAGAGGGGCGTCCCCTTCCAATAGAGGCTACAAATAAAATAAATTTAAGAAACCTGCTCTATATACAGGTTCCAAGGCCCAAGTCTCCTGAAACAAGCAAATATCAAATTGGTCAATAAACTGATCCCAATCAGAATCGCCTAGCTTGGGACGGAGACAAGCCACATTCCATGATACATTTTTTATATTGGCCGGCTTCTATGCTAAGATAGGTGTTATAAGCGCATTGGTTTACCCCAGAGAAGGTGCTATAGGCAGTTCGGGTTTTCCAGAGGAGTTTATATACTGTGTAAAATCAACGCCCATACAGGACTCCATATATGTTCCTGTTCTGGGGAAACTCCTCACTCCCAGTCAGTCTACCCTTGAGAGCCCTGAATCATTATCCCGGTCTCTATTAGCAGGGACAGATGCTAGAGGATCACGATAGGGTAGTCTAAGTTTAAATTGCATTTGGGTACCCACCAGAGGGTTTTTCCTAAGTTCCAATCCCACAAGCCCTTCAACCATTTCATGATCCTTAAGCCAAATTTAAATGTAATCAAAATGCTCCCCATAAAATGACGAGTCATTAATTCTCTTGGTGGATAAAATGTCTTTGCGTATTAGTGAATAGCAATTCCGTATTGCTCTTATATAATGGATGCATTTGTTAGACAATGAATCCTCATCCTATCTCAGTCCCTTAGCCAATTTTGGAACCTTTGTCAAATACACACAATTCAGTCTCTTATTGCAGACTTCTTGGGGCTTCCGAGACTTAAGGATCATACCCTCCTGTGTTGAATAAGGGGGAAAAAAGACCCCACGAGAGGTCCTACCATCACCAAACATGTTTGGGTTTACACTTGTACTTTGCTCTTTAGGCATAGCATTTTATCAAAAGGGCCGCAAAAACTGTAAGGGAGGACGTACCGGATGGATTTCTTGGGGTGGACACATATCATATCTTGCATTCTGTAGAGTGGGTAGGTTAGCGATGATTGCCCCATCCCTTTTTTTATTTTGCTCCATTATCAGATTTAAATATACATTATTAGGCAGGGGAGAACAGGCTCAGTATTATGCACAAATCCAAGAGACTTAAGTTTATCAATCTCTGCCGACACAGTCACCAACTGTGCCCTCAATTGAACAATCTCTTCCTGGAGTCTCTTTACAAAAGCAATGACTGTAAACAACCCCATTCCCTCGTCATTAGCAATACTCGCAGCACTGATTTATGCACCTCCGGACACGAAGTTAGTGAGGCAGGCAGGCTGCGTGGAGGAGTCTGGGGGCTGAAGTCCTTGCCCCTGCTGTGTCGGGTCCAGCGCTGCTGGACTAACAGCACTGATTTATGCACTTCCAGACACGAAGCTAGTGCGGCAGGCAGACTGCGTGGAGGAGCCTGGGGGCTGAAGTCCTTGCCCCTGCAGTGTCGGGTTACACCAAATCACAAAAAGCACAATCTGCGGACAAGCTCTAGCTTCCTGCTAAAGTTGGTGTAATTCCGTTCAGCAATTTTTCTGGTATTGGCTTTTGAGAGCCCCTTTTTTCTAGGCCCTCACTTGACGGATTACCCCAACACTTTCCATGCAGAAACTAGGCAAAAGAACGTTTCGTGAAGATTCATCAAACAGTGTCTGTTGCAAGGTGAAAGCATTATATGATATGGCTGGTGGGCCTTATCGTGCAATACTACCACAATACACAAAAGTGGACCTCAGGTTCACCCATAGCAGCCTGAACTTGGTCCTGGCAGTGCAGCTTGAGCAGTCAGGCGTACTCAGAGGAACATGTGTTAAGCATTTCACAATACCAACATTCACAATAAGTAAGTGGTACGAATCAAAAGAATCCTTGACACCGATTTATAAAACTAGTTTGCATTTTATATAATTATGGCACCTAAATAGAATTGGTACGGTTCATTAAACCGGAGTTATAGATTTTCTATTTTCTATTTTAAATAAATGCAATAATAGCTGTCAAATGTTCACCATTAAAGTCAATGGGAGAAAACACACTTAACAATACGATATTTGCACGGCGAGTTCAACTGAACCCTCTTGTATTTAAGGTTCTGCGGGCCGCCGAGACCAAGACTTGACAGTCGGTTCTTTCTTACCTTGGCCACGGAGTCCGGGTGCAGAGGTTACTTGGCTGTCCTTGGTGCTGACGGGATCCACATGAGCTGTCAAAATGCAGCACTTTCAAAACCACACTTGTCGTTGAAGATATGCTCTACCCTCAGAAAGTAGAGGCCTTTGGGGTCCCAGGACCCGCTTGAAAAAGCTGGATTTCTTCTACCTTGCTCGGCGGCACCAGGTGCAGAGGGTAGCTGGCAGCTGTAAATCACCGGGGCAGGTCATGCCAAAGATGCTTTGCTGCACCCTCAATGACACCAAATTCAAGATGCAGAGATGCAGGGACACAGCAGCAGGGTCGTGCTCTCTAGCTGGAGATGTCGATGACGAGGTCAATCACCCGACTGGTGGCAATGTAGTCTTCGGATACTTTGGCGGCTGGAGGTCGACAGGAGTGGACTAGTGATTCTAGACTTGGCGTGAGCTTAGCTACCACTCCTGCTTACAGGACACCACTTCTCTTTGGGCTCACTCTCGACAGGCCCAGTGGGTCGTAATACTTGTGACACACCACACCGCCTCCTCTGCAGGTTGCAGTCAACTGCTTCTATCAGTCAGAGGAGTCTGCTTTGGATTTCTGGTGTCCACTGAAGCCCCTCTTCACAGGAGCAATGAGCTTTCACCACAGACACACGTCGACACCCGGGTTCAGTATATGGTCTCTTCAGGGCACTTAAGTGTTCTGTCTTTGTGCTGCGACAGAGTCCAAAGTCCATGATTTCTGTGACAACATCCTATTCGTTCCTCTTCTCAGATTCCAAGGTAGTACTGAGGTTCTGTTCCCAGGGGGGCCCCTTAAATCCTAGTTTAGGAGGAGTTAAGGGCGTGAGGGCCAGTGGCCAATAGGCTTGTGGTGAATGTGGCTAACCTGCCCCTGTAGTGACAACATCCTATGGATGTACATCATTATTGTGCTACTTAGAATACTCTATTTTGGGTCCTTTTAAAATGGCAGGACCCTTCCTCGACTGTAGAGACCTCCAAGCCCACCCCAAGGTGTGGCTAGCATTTTGGGGGTGAACGCCTACTGAATAACTAAGTATCCCTCCTGTCAGGATTGACAGAGCAGGAAGGGTTATGTCCTTGAATTGGGAACAAGGTAATTACATATCAAGGGTGGTGAAGCCTTTGAGGCTCATCACCTTGATGACTGTAAGCACTAGCCATCCTGGGAGGGCGGAGGAGTGACCTCCTTCCTGCCCAGGCCTTTGTGTCTGTCCTGGGGAAGTGCTAGCACTTCCCACCAGGAGAGCAGACTCCTATCTTGGTGGCAACCGGCTCTTGGGAGCCCGCCAAGGCACTGCAGCTTTGTATCCTAGGGGGGTACCCACGCAGGGTGGTACCCCTGTGAATGCCAGCTTGCCTTTGACACGAGAATCATGTTGGGAGTGAAAAAGCATTGTGCTTGTTACCAAACACCACACAATTCGGATGTTTCATAATGGAGCTGGCTATCTCAAATTTACCTGGTAGCCAGCCCATGTCACTTTATGGAACGCCGGTCACTTGCATTAAAACCTTATTTTACAGGGTTTCTGTAGGGATATATATGCAGGAACAAACATATCCACACTTTTAACATAATGCACTCTACCTCCTGGGCTAAGAAGGACAACCTTAAGAGTGACTTACTTATATTAATGCAGCGGGGTGGTGCTGCAGCACATGGTGTGTACAGAGCTCTTCTCGAGCATTCAGGCTGCTTGTGCAGGGCTGCAATGCCAGACCTGTAGACATACTTTTACTTAGGCCCCTCAGGGTGGCACAATACAGTGCTGCAGCCCTGGTGACCCCTCTTATCACCCTTGCCTTAGGTACCACTGGTACCATCTACTAGGGGCTTACAAGTAGTGATAAGTACTTGCCAATTGGGTGTACCAATTCACAGTTACAGTTTCAGGGAAAAGGCACTGGAACTGGAGCCTTGTTAGCAGGTTCCAGTGCACTTCCAGACCTAAAAGGGCAGCATCTAGAGCAGTGGGGGGTGACTATGACAAAAATGGCACTTTCTAACTTGGCTCCTTCACAGATGAAAGGTGATGGACACTAACCTCCCTCATCTTAGTTCTTATCGTCTAAATGGAAATACCGGGAAAGGCCATCTGCATTGGCATGGTCAGTCCCTGGTCTGTGATCCACTACAAAGTCCATCCCTACAGGGGCCACCTCAATAACTTGGGGTTTTCTCCTCTCATCTGCATCAGCCACCTGCGAGGCCTGTGGTTGGTTTGTACTTTGAAGTGAGACCGAAAGAAGTAGGTTATTAGCTTCTTCAGTAACAAAGCCACAGCAAAGGCTTCTCTCCCAATGTCACTTCAATGCTGCTCTCTGGGGAGGAGTCACCTGCTGATATAGGCAACTAGTTGATCCTGGCCCTCTTCATTGGTCTGTGACAACACTACTCCAATCCCATGTTCAGAAGCGTCTGTTTGAACAAAGAACTATTTCCCATAGTCAGGTGCTTTTAAGACAGGTACTGAGCACATGGCTGTTTTCAGGATGTCAAAGGCAGCTTCACAGCCTGTCATCCAAATTACTTTCTTTGACTGTTTCTATGAGAGTAACTCAGTGATAGGGGCACAATGGTCCCATACACCTTCGCAAACCTCCTATAGTAGCCAGTGAGGCCAAGGAATGCCCTGACCTGGGTCTGGTTCTTTGGAGCCTCCCAGTCTAGAACAGTCTGGATCTTGAGTTGGAGAGGTCTTACCTGGCCTCTACCTACATGGTGGCCCAGGTACATAACAGTACTCTGTCCAATCTGGCACTTTATTACCTTGATTGTGAGGCCTGCCTGCAAAACATCTCTGAGGTGGACCAGGTGATCCTCCCAGGTGGAGCTAAAGACAGCAATATAAACCAGATAAGCTGCACTAAAGTCATCTAGGCCTGACAGAACTCGATTAAACAACCTCTGAAAAGGGGCAGATGCATTATTGAATCCAAAGGGCATCACCTTATATTGAATGTGGCCCTCTGGGGTGGAGAATGCAGACCTCTCCTTTGCTGTTCCTTGGGTCAGGCCAATCTGCCAATACCCTGATGTCAAGTCAAAGGTGCTAAGAAACTTGGTTGCCCCTAGCATATCAATAAAGTCATTTGCCCTTAGGATGGGCTGGGCATCAGTCTTAGTGACTGCATTTAATCCTCTATTATCCACACAGAACCTCATCGCTATCTTGACACCCCTTTGGTGAGATTTGGGGACCAGTACCATGGGACTGGCTTAGGGACTGTCAGAGGATTCAATGACCCCCAAGCTCTAGCCTCTTGCTAACCTTAGCTTTGATGCTGGTCTTGACTTGATCAGACAGTTGGTATATCTAATTTTTGACAGGGAGGCTATCACTGGTGTTCACGACATGGGTACACCATGTTGTCTGTCCAGAGGTAAAGGAAAAGAGCACTGTAATCTGGCTGAGGACAGTTGTGCAGTGAGAGTGTCAGATAAGACTACACCCTCCACTGTACCATCTTGAGGGTTCATTGACAACAAATCAGGGAGAGGTTCATTCCTCTCCTCAAGTCCCTCATCAATGACCATCAGCATGGTCATGTCAGCTCTGTCTTGGTGTGGTTTCAGGTGATTTACATGGATACTCGCAAAGGACTCCCAGCAGTGCCAAAGTCAACCAAATAGGTGACCTTCCCTTTCCTTTCCACATTTGTCCTGGAGGGCCCTGGGAGCTACGTGCTCTGACACCCACACCAGCTGACCTGGTTGATAGTCAACCATGGCTGCCTTCTGGTCAAACCAAGCTTTGTGAGCGCATGGCTGACCTGCAGATTCTTGTTTGCTTTCTTCATGTACTCTGCCATATGGGAGCACAGGCCTAGGACATGGTCCACTATGTCCTGCTGAAGTTGTTTGAGAGGGTTCTCACAACCTTCCCTCACCAAGCTTAGGGGACCCCTTACAGGATGTCCAAACAGAAGTTCAAAGCTAACCCCCTTCTGAGGAACCTCCCTGTATGCGAACAGGAGGCATGGCAACAAGACATCCCATCTCCTCTTGAGTTTGTCTGAGAGTCCCTGGATCATGCCCTTAATGGTCTTGTTGAATCTCTTCACCAAGCCATTATTCTAGGTGTGAAAGGGAGTTGTGAATTTGTAACTCACACCACATTCATCCCACATAGCCTTGAGGTATTGGGACATGAAGTGGGTCCCTATATCTGAGACCACTTCCCTAAAAAACCCAACACTGATGACGATCCCAAGAAGGGCCTTTGCTACAGTGTGAGAACTCGTAGTCCTAAAGGGGATTGCCTCTGGATATCCAGTGGCCTAGTCCACTACCACTAGGATAAATCTATTTTCAGATGCAGTAGGAGGCGGGTCTAAGGGACCAACCATGTTGATCCCTACCCTCTCGAAGGGAGTCCCAACCACTAGTACTGGAATTAAAGGAGCCTTTGTAGTTGATCCTGCCTTGCCACTGGCTTGACAGGTTGGACAGGAGCAATAGAACTCCTTAACCTTCTCAGACATCTAGGGCCAATTAAAATGGGTGACTAGCCTTTCCCAGGTCTTAGCCTGTCCCAGATGTCCAGCAAGAGGAGTGTCATGGGCCAATGTTAGAATGAACTCTCTGTGTGCCTGGGGGACCACCACTCTCCTGGTTGCTCCTGGTTTGGGGTCCGTGGCCTCGGAATACAGGAGTCCATCTTCCCAATAGACCCTATGAGCTCCATTCTCATCTCCCTTTTCTTGCCTGGCAGCTTGCTGCCTCAGGCTCTCTAGGGTAGGAAATACCTTTTTCTATGCACACAGGTCTTCTCTGGAGGGTCCCCCTGCATCAAGAAGCTCTGTCAGGTCAGGCCCAAGTTCCTCTGCTGGTTTCTTACTTAGGTAACAGGGCATCTTCCTTAGAAGACTTCTCCCACTGATCCTTGGACCCCTTGGAAGCTGTACCACCAGTCTCCCTGCCCTTTCCTTTTTTCTTGGTTTCTTGGGCCTTACTTACAGGCTCTAAGTCCTCTTGGCTACCCTTCTTTGTAATCTGCGCTCTTGTAGTCATGCACACCCATTCAGGGAGGCCCAGCATACGTGTATAGACCCTCTTTTCTACCCCTGCCCATGCAGAAGTCTCGATGTAATTGCCTAACGGACACGGAACTGGTAAGGCAGGGTACACTATCACCTGTTTAGGGCCAGTAACTCCTCCCCACTCTAGGCTAACCACGGCCAATGGATGCTGCCTAGTCTCATTGTCAGCATTGGTAATTTGGTGACTAGCACCAAGGATGTATTGCTTTTGGGAAACCAGTTTGGCTGTGACCATGGTAACACTAGCTCCTGTATCCCTAAGAGCTTCTACCTCAGTCCGATTGATTCTGGGTCTCTGCCTGTACCTTAACAGGTTGTCAGGTAAAGTATCCAGAGGTTCAATGTCTACCTCACCCAGGGAGAATAAGTAACTTCTGTTTAACTTCTGGCCTCTCCAGAGAGCACATCCATCCCCATGTCCAAACTAGTGAAACCCTTGGAAGGTCCACCAGTGGGGGACTTCTTGGTGCATGCTGGATCACCTCTCTTATGCCCTGGATGATTACAGTCAAAGCATGTCCAAGCCTTCGTGGGATCCCAGGTATTACCCTGTTAACCCTTTGCTTTGGTCTGGGATGAGTCTTGAGGCCCACCCTCCTGAGAAGAATTTGGGGGCCTTTTGAGAACTCCTTCTTTTTTATCTTTGTCAGTGCTCACCTCCTTCCCCTGTTGAGAAATCTGAGCACCCTTCTTGGTTTCACCCCCACCTTAGGTCTTTTTCTGGGAAAACCTGGATCTGACCCATTTATCTGCTGTCTTCCCCAACTTAACTGGTGAAGACAAGTCAGAATCTACCAGATTCTATCTCAGTAAATCTGTGGTTCAATGAATCAAAATGAGCTCTTTTATAATATGGTTATATAGCCCATCATAAGTGTCCACTTTATTACTACAATCCAGCCCTCCAGTGCTTTGACTGAGGAGTTGACAAAGTCCACCCAGGTCTGATCCTGTGTTTTCTGGGTCTCTCTGGACTTTACTCTGTGCTCCTCTGTGGTGAGTCCGAACCCCTCAATCAGTGTCTCCTTCATGTGTGAATAGGACTTAGCCACACTCTTATCAAGGGTCAGAAGTCTATCTCTGCCCTTCACTGAGAATAACTCCCAAAGTAGAGAGCCCCAGTGTTGACGACCTAACTTCCCCATGCCATAAGCACTCTCAAAAGCTGAAAACCACTTGGTTATGTCATCTCCATCACTATATCTTGGATATCTTAGGGTCAAAAGACTCCTCTTTATCTCAGTTAAAATTGCTGCCAACATCTTTGGGAACTAGTCCCATCTTAGCTATCTTGATCTAGCTAGTCACCTTTCTTCCAATTCCAACTCCTTCTCCTTCAAAGAGAGTTCATCAAGCTAGTCATGGAAATTTCCTACCACCCTACCATTAGAGGGGACTCTAGAGTGACCTCTGTCATTTCCCACTGGTGAAGGGCGTCTAGGGAAAGTTTGTGACTCAGGGTCATCAGAATCCTCCTCCACATCAACTTGGGCTATGACCAACTTCTCTCCCTCTACTGGTTGGTGTCCAACAGAGGAGCAGTCAGCTTGCTTTATTCCTACAGACCATTGATCTTCAGGATCGAGAAAATGGGCTGATCGAGGCTCAGAACATGCTCCATTATGCACTACTTGTTTTATAAAGTTATGGCACTTATTAAAAATCCTAAGAACTTTTTAAAACCATAGGGCTTATTTACAAGCCCCTTGTGCCACTTTTGCGTCATTTTTAACATGGGGAAAATGACGCAAAAGTGGCGCAAGGGGCTTGTAAATCTGCCCCCTTGTCCCTAACTTTGATAAAACACTTTTTAAACTTGTAATGCAATTGGAATAGGGATATCACACAGGGCCCTAGCAATCCCTATTAAATCTAGCTTTTAGACAAAAAAAATTGTTACCTTAAGTCCTAAGACAGTTTAAGGATTACTTTGTGCACTGCAAAAAACTACTTAATGTCAGGCAGTACAAATGAGACACAGGTTCTAGATCCCACAGCTGAAACAGCAATGTTGCAAGGTGGAAGTATTATATAATATGGCTGGTGGGCCTTATCTTGCAATACTACCACAATACACAAAAGTGGACCTCGGGTTCACCCTTAGCAGCCTTAACTAAGTCCTGGTAGTGTAGCTTGAGCAGTCAGGCTTAGTCAGATGAACATGTGTTAAGCATTTGAAAGTACCAACATTGACGATAAGTCACATGACTCGAAAGAAACCTTGACACCAATTTATAAAAGAAGTTTGCATTTTATATAAATATGGCACCAAAATGAACTTGATACGGTTCATATAACCGGAGTTATAGATTTTCAAAGTATTCCAAAATAAATGCAATAATAGCTGTCAAACGTTCACCATTAAAGTCAATGGGAGAAAACACACTTAGCAAAAACGATACTTGCAGGGCGAGTTCAACTGAACCCTCTTGTAGTTAAGGTTCTGCGGGCCCTCAGACCAAGACTTGACAGTCGGTTCTTTCTTACCTTGCCCAGGGAGTCCGGGTGTAGGGGTTACTTGGCTGTCCTTGGTGCTGATGGGATCCGCTTGAGCTGTCAAAATGCAGCACTTGGCAAAAGCACATTGAAGATGCGCTCTACCCTCGGAAAGTAGAGGCCTTTGGGGTCCCAGGACCTAGGTGCAACAGCTGGATTTCTTCTACCTTGCTCGGCGACTCTGGGTGCAGAGGGTAGCTGGTAGCTGTCAATCACAGGGGCAGGTTGCACCAACGATGCTTTGCTGCACACTCGACAACACCAACTGCAAGATGCAGGGACACAGCAGCGGGGTCATTAATTACATCGGTCGCTGTCACTGTGAGGTGCTTTCAGATTGGAGATGTCGATGACAAGGTCAATCACCAGACTGGCGATCGCCAAGCAAGGCAATGTAGTCTTCGAATACTTTGCCAGCTGGAGGTCGACAGGAGTGGACTAGCGGCTCAAGACTTGGTGAGAGCTTAGTTACCCATCAGGATTTGCAGGAGACCTCTTCTCTTTGGGCTCACTCTCGACAGGCCCAGCGGGTTGCAATTCTTGTGACACAGCATGTTGCTTCTCCTGCAGGTTGCAGTCGACTGGTTCCACCACTCAAAAGAGTCTTCTTTGGATTTCTAGGGTCCACTGGAGTCCCTTTTGATGGGAGCAACGAGCTTTCACCACGGACACACGTCAACACCCTGGTTCAGTATGTGGTCTCGTTAAGGCACTTAAGTGTCCTCCCTTTGCACTGCAAAAACAACAATTGATGGACAGAATGCAGAACAATGTCATACATTCACCCCAGTACAGAGATCTGGGCCTAAATCCATCGTTTTTTTGCTCACCATGCCATTTCAGTTTGAACCCAGCCATATGCAAATCAGTCTTGACCCTGTGCCTCATGGGAACAGTCCAGCCCGAACTGCCAAGCCAGGTCCTCCCTGGACTGGAAACAAGCATCCTAGGACCGGTGTCGGGGTTTCACCCCTCTTCAGCCAGGATAGCTTGATTCCAGTGGCATGGAGAGCACGGGACCCACGTCTGGGCATACCCGTCCCACTCGGGGTGACAAATGCAAAAACAACAATTGATGGACAGAATGCAGAACAATGTCATACATTCACCCCAGTACAGAGATCTGGGCCTAAATCCATCGTTTTTGCTCACCATGCCATTTCAGTTTGAACCCAGCCATATGCAAATCAGTCTTGACCCTGTGCCTCATGGGAACAGTCCAGCCCGAACTGCCAAGCCAGGTCCTCCCTGGACTGGAAACAAGCATCCTAGGACCGGTTTCGGGTTTCACCCCTCTTCAGCCAGGATAGCTTGATTCCAGTGGCATGGAGAGCACGGGACCCACGTCTGGGCATACCCGTCCCACTCGGGGTGACTAATGCAAAAACAACAATTGATGGACAGAATGCAGAACAATGTCATACATTCACCCCAGTACAGAGATCTGGGCCTAAATCCATCGTTTTTTTGCTCACCATGCCATTTCAGTTTGAACCCAGCCATATGCAAATCAGTCTTGACCCTGTGCCTCATGGGAACAGTCCAGCCCGAACTGCCAAGCCAGGTCCTCCCTGGACTGGAAACAAGCATCCTAGGACCGGTTTCGGGGTTTCACCCCTCTTCAGCCAGGATAGCTTGATTCCAGTGGCATGGAGAGCACGGGACCCACGTCTGGGCATACCCGTCCCACTCGGGGTGACAAATGCAAAAACAACAATTGATGGACAGAATGCAGAACAATGTCATACATTCACCCCAGTACAGAGATCTGGGCCTAAATCCATCGTTTTTGCTCACCATGCCATTTCAGTTTGAACCCAGCCATATGCAAATCAGTCTTGACCCTGTGCCTCATGGGAACAGTCCAGCCCGAACTGCCAAGCCAGGTCCTCCCTGGACTGGAAACAAGCATCCTAGGACCGGTTTCGGGGTTTCACCCCTCTTCAGCCAGGATAGCTTGATTCCAGTGGCATGGAGAGCACGGGACCCACGTCTGGGCATACCCGTCCCACTCGGGTGCAAATGCAAAAACAATTGATGGACAGAATGCAGAACAATGTCATACATTCACCCCAGTACAGAGATCTGGGCCTAAATCCATCGTTTTTTGCTCACCATGCCATTTCAGTTTGAACCCAGCCATATGCAAATCAGTCTTGACCCTGTGCCTCATGGGAACAGTCCAGCCCGAACTGCCAAGCCAGGTCCTCCCTGGACTGGAAACAAGCATCCTAGGACCGGTTTCGGGGTTTCACCCCTCTTCAGCCAGGATAGCTTGATTCCAGTGGCATGGAGAGCACGGGACCCACGTCTGGGCATACCCATCCCACTCGGGGTGACAAATGCAAAAACAACAATTGATGGACAGAATGCAGAACAATGTCATACATTCACCCCAGTACAGAGATCTGGGCCTAAATCCATCGTTTTTGCTCACCATGCCATTTCAGTTTGAACCCAGCCATATGCAAATCAGTCTTGACCCTGTGCCTCATGGGAACAGTCCAGCCCGAACTGCCAAGCCAGGTCCTCCCTGGACTGGAAACAAGCATCCTAGGACCGGTTTCGGGGTTTCACCCCTCTTCAGCCAGGATAGCTTGATTCCAGTGGCATGGAGAGCACGGGACCCACGTCTGGGCATACCCGTCCCACTCGGGGTGACAAATGCAAAAACAACAATTGATGGACAGAATGCAGAACAATGTCATACATTCACCCCAGTACAGAGATCTGGGCCTAAATCCATCGTTTTTGCTCACCATGCCATTTCAGTTTGAACCCAGCCATATGCAAATCAGTCTTGACCCTGTGCCTCACGGCAGAGTCAAAAGTCCTGATTTCGGTGACAGCATCTTCTTTGTGCTTTTTCTCGGATTCCAAGGTAGTACTGAATTTTTAGTGCCATAAATCCTAGTTTTAGTGGTGTTAAGATGTGAGGGACAGTGGCCAATGGGCTAGTAGTTCCGTTGGCTAACCCACCCCTGTAGTGTCAACATCCTATGGGTTTAAGTTACCATGCTACCCAGAATACTCCATTTTGCGTCCTTTCAAAATGGTAGGACCCTTCCTTGGCTGTACAGACCTCCTAGCCCACCCTAAAGGTGTTGCTAGCCTTTTAGGGGTGTATGCCTCTTGAAAAACTAATTTTCCCACTGTCCGGCTGGACAGGGTGGGAAGAGCTTTGTCCTTGACTGGGTGACAAGGTAATTACATATCAAGGGCGGTGAAGCTTTTGAGGCTCACCACCTTGATGACTTTAAGCACTAGCCACCCTGAGAGGGAAGAGGTGTAACCTCTTTCCTGCCCAGGCCTTTGTCTCTATCCTAGGGAAGCACTAGCATATCCCACCAGGAGGGCAGACTCTTGTCTTGGTGGCAACTGGTTCACGGGAGCCCAACACGACACTGGAGCTTTGTATCCTAGGGGTGGTACCCTCGAAGGCTGGGACCCTATGCATGTCAGCTCACCCTCAACACGCAAATTGTGCTGGGGTGAAAAAGCATTGTGTTTAACTATCTAACCTGACACAATTTGGTCGTTCCATAATGGAGCTGGCTATCTCAAGTTTGCCAGGTAGCTAGCCCATGTTATTCTATTGAAAGCCGGATACTTACAGTAAAACTTTGTTTTACAGGGTTACTGTACGGATATTTATGTAGAAACATACATATCCACACCTTTACTATAATGCACTCTACCTCCTGGGCCAAGGAGGACAACCTTAAGAGTGACTTACTTGTATTAAGGCAGTGGGGTGACTCTGCAGCACATGGTTTGTGCAGAGCTCTTCTCGAGCAGACAGGCTGCTCATACACGGCTGCAATGGCAGACCTGTAGACATACTTTTACTTGGGTCCCCACGGTGGCACAATACAGTGCTGCAGCCCTGGTGTCCCCTCTTATCACACTTGCCCTGGGTACCACTGGCACCATCTACTAGGGGCTTACAAGGAGTGAGAAGTGCTTGCCAATAGTGTGTACAGTTACAGCTTAAGGGGAAAAGCACAGGCACTGGGGCCTGGTTCGCAGATCCCAGTGCACTTCGAGACCTAATAAGACAGCATCTAGAGCAAAAAGTGGGTGGTGACCATGACAAAAAGGGCACTTTCTAACAGTGCCAAGGTTATTAGCAATGCATTTCCGATGGAAACGCTGACCAAACTATAACTTCCCAGTATATATATATATACGTATATATATATATACATAGAAGCAGTGAAATCAAAGGCAAAGCTTACAGAGATGTTATAGTTAGGCTCAAGTTTCACTCATACAAAACCAGCAAAATTCAGCAGTTCTAGCTAGCTGAGCTAGCTATAACTTGCACCACTGCAATGCACCACTTATGACCTCACATATTACATCACTCATGCCATAGTCAGTGACATTACTGATGACATCACAGATGGCATCTCAAATGACATTACTGATGACATAACTGATGAATCATCCACAGAATCTCTGACGTATCTACTCATACCCCAATATAACCTTTCACACACCCACTCCAACTGCCACACTACCATTCTCAAAACCATTGACCCACCCATACCAGTACTTATACACCCACTCACTGGTTCATAGGTCTACCCACAAATCCACTCATACATGAATACAGCTACTCATACACCAACTCACTCACTAATACAGCCACTGATATATCCACTCATACATGCATACAGACACTCACACACTGTCAGTCACCCATAGAACTACTAACACGCCTACTCACTCTCCCATTGAGTCAAACACACAGCCACTTACTTACCTATACAGTTATAGACACACACACATATAGATATTTAACACATACTCACTCACCCATACTTTCAGTGACACAAGCACACACTCACCCATACAGCCACTCTCACAATCACTCACACATACAGTCACTCATAGACTCCAAAACTCACCTAGTCTGCCTTCCACATATGCAGTTACTCACCCATCTACCACTGACACATCCATTCACCCATTCAGCCACTCACATACCCACTCATACACCCATGCAGCCACTTAGACACCAACTGACAGATTGATACAGACATTCAGACAACCTAGTCACTCACCCATACATTCACTGAGACACCTAATCGCTCACTTATACAGTCAGTCATGTACCGACTGAATCATCCATACAGGCACTCATACATCCACTGATTCATCAATACACCTTGCTATATATATTTAACACTCACAAACATTTTAAAAACGTTCAGTCACTGGATGATGTCATCTGTGATGTCATTTGAGATGTCATGAGTGATGTCACTGACCATGTCATGAGTGATGTAATATGTGAGGTCATAAGCAGTGCATTGCAGGGGCGTGAGTTATAGGTAGCTCAGCTAACTGTAACTGCTGAATTTCACTTGTTTTCTATGAGTGAAACTTGAGCCTAACTATAACGTCTCTGTAACCTTTGGTTTTTTCAGTGAATTTCTAAGGTTTTTTAAATTGTATTTCCTAACTATAACGTCCCTGCAACCTTTGTTTTTTTCAGTGAATATATATATATATATATATATATATATATATATATATATTGTTTCCATAGAAAAGGGATTTTTTGACTTGGCTATATCTTTGGCGTCGCTTGACCAATCTTCATGAAATATTCCAAAAAATGTGTCAACACAGGTTATGGTTGTTGTGGAATATTTGGGGGTGATCCGTGCAGTGGGGACCAAGTAATAGGGGCTCAGACAAAGGTGCATTTGTAATGTTAATTCCCATAGGAACGCATTGTCGAACCTACTGCCCGAACCGCTGGATGGAATTACACCAAATTTGGCAGAAAGGTAGATGTTGTTACGCAGATTGGGCTTTTTGATTTTTGAGGCAAATCCGTCCAGTAGTTTTTGAGAAATTTAAGCCGAAAATTATAGATATATTTTTGGTCGCAGATATTTCGTGACGATTTCGCGATTAATTGCAAATGCGCGCGCCAACAGGAATGTTCTGATTGGCTGGACGCAACCTGAAATTTGCAGCTGCCAATTTTTTTTATCCAGGAATGGTTCCCAGGGCTGAAAATTTGTGTAAAAGCTAACATAAAGGGTCAGAGTGGAGATACTCTGACCCCATGTTTGAGAAATGGGTGTGTTACTGACACAAGTTATGTGTCCAAAATAGATTTTTTTTGTCCTGTGTGATATTCGCAAAGACACCGCGACCGCCAGTGTGACCTCCCCCATGTACCATCGCGGGGACGTGGTGAATATTGCAACGTCATCATGAATATTAGTGGAAATTTAAAAAATATATATATATGTACACACTCGCTGGTCACTGTCACACACTCATGTTCATACTCACAAACTCACTCAGACACTTATACACCTATTTACATATCCACTCATACACTTATACATCTAATTACATACCCACTCAGATACTGATGCGCACACTCACATACCCATTCAGGTACCAATGCACCCACTTACATACTCACTTGGAGAGTCCCACACCCATGTACAGACCCACTAAGAGACTCATGCACCTACTTAGAGACTCAGTCATAGACTCATGTCTCCAGTCTCATACCTACTTAGAGACTCTCATACCCTCTCACAGACCCATACAGTCCCTTACACACTCAGTCACAGACCCCCTCAGAGACTTATGCATTCACTCACAGACCTGTCCCACTTGGGGTGACAAATGCAAAAAGAACAATTGATAGACAGAATGCAGAACAATGTCATACATTCACCCCAATACAGAGATCTGGACCTAAATCCATAGTTTTATTAGTCCCTATGCCATTCCTGTTTGAACCCAGCCATAAGCAAATCAGACTTGACCCTGCTCTTTATGGGAACAGTCCAGTCCGAACTGCCAGGCAAGGTCCTCCCTGGACTGGAAACAAGCATCCTAGGACCAGTTTTGGGGTTTCACCCCTCATCAGCCAGGCTAGCTTGACTCCAGTGGCATGGAGAGCACGGGACCCACGTCTGGGCATACCTGTCCCACTCGGGGTGACAAATGCAAAAAGAACAATTGATGGACAGAATGCAGAACAATGTCATACATTCACCTCTGTACAGAGATCTGGGCCTAAATCCATCGTTTTGTTTGCTCCCCATCCCATTCCAGTTTGAACCCAGCCATATGCAAATCAGTCTTGACCCTGCTCCTTATGGGAACAGTCCAGCCTTAACTGCCAGGCAAGATCCACCCTGGACTGGAAACAAGCATCCTAGGACCGGTTTTAGGGTTTCACACCTCATCAGCCAGGCTAGCTTGACTCCACTGGAATGGAGAGAAAGTGACCCATGTCTGGGCATACCCGTCCCACTCGGGGTGACAAATGCAAAAAGAACAATTGATGGACAGAATGCAGAACAATGTCATACATTCACCCTAGTACAGAGATCTGGGCCTAATTCCATCAGTTTTTTTGCTCCCCATGCACTTCCAGTTTGAACCCAGCCATATGCAAATCAGTCTTGACCCTGCTCCTTATGGGAACAGTCCAGCCCGAACTGCCAGGCAAGGTCCTCCCTGGACTGGAAACACGCATCCTAGGACAGGTTTTGGGGTTTCACCCCTCATCAGCTAGTCTAGCTTGACTCCAGTGGCATGGAGAGCACAGGACCCACTTCTGGGCATAGCCGTCCAACTCGGGGTGACAAATGCAAAATCAGACTGAACTGGGGTGGCGAAGTGAGCTAAAGAACGATGATGGATTCAACCCAGATCTGTGACTGGGATGAGTGTCTGAAAAGTTTCAGCGCTCCGTCCATCATCTCCTTGTGTTTGCTTTGTTTGCCCTGAGTTGACAGGGTATGGCGAGACGTGGGTCCCTTGCTCACTTTGCCACTGGATTCAAGATAGCCTGGCTGATGAGGGATGTTACCTCAAAACCAAATCCCATGATGCTTGTTTCCGGTCCAGGGAAGATCTGGCTTGGCAGTTCGGGCTGGACTGTTCCCATGAGGCACAGGGTCAAGAATGATTTGCATATGGCTGGGTCTGAACTAGGGTGGCGGAGTGAGCCAAAGAACGATGATGGATTCAACCCAGATCTGAGACTGGGGGAGAGTTTCTGAAAAGTTTCAGCGCTCTGTCTATCATCTCCTTGTGTTTGCTTTGTTTGTCCTAAGTTGGCAGGGTATGCCCAGACGTGGGTCCCTTGCTCACTTTGCCACTGGATTCAAGCTAGCCTGGCTAATGAGGGGTGTTACACCGAAACCGGTCCCAGGATGCTTGTTTCTGGTCCAGGGAAGACCTGGCTTGGCAGTTTGGGCTGGACTGTTCCCATGAGGCACAGGGTCAGGACTGATTTGCATATGGCATGGTCTGAAATGGGGTGCCGAAGTGAGCTAAAGAACGATGATGTATTTAACCCAGATCTGTGACTGCGGGTGAGTGTCTGAAAGTTTTCAGCGCTCCGTCCATCATCTCCTTGTGTTTGCTTTGTTCGCACTAAGTTGGCAGGGTATGCCCAGACGTGGGTCCCTTGCTCACTTTGCCACTGGATTCAAGCTAGCTTGGCTGATGAGGGGTGTTACCCCAAAACCGGTCCCAGGATGCTTTTTTCTGGTCCAGGCTGGACTTTTCCCATGAGGCACAGGGTCAAGACTGATTTGCATATGGCTGGGTCTGAACTCGAGTGGCGAAGTGAGCTAAAGAACGATGATGGATTCAACCCAGATCTGTGACTGGGGGTGAGTGTCTGAAAAGTTTCAGTGCTCTGTCCATCATCTCCGTGTGTTTGCTTCATAACAATAACGCCCCTATAGCCTTTGTTTTTTTCAGTGAATTTCTAATGTTTTTTAAATTGTATTTCCTAAGTATAACGACCCTGTAACCTTAGGTTTTTCAGTGAATTCCTAAAGTTTTCTTAATGTTAAGTAAGATGTCCATCACAATGCACAGAAGGGGTTAAGCACAGGTCCTGTCCTGGCCTGGCATTGTGCTGCCCCCACACAAGCCCCCTCCTTGCCATCCACTGTCCAAGTCCTTGACCCTACTCCCTCATTACAGCCATTTGTGGCTGTTGTTCTGCCGGTGTCCTTCCTGCCTGCCCTAAACAGTTAGTTTGCTGCCCCATCCACTTCCTCCCTACCCTCTGTTGTCCGAGTCCATGCACAAGCCCCCTCCCTCCTGCCCTGTATGGTCTGATGTGCTGCCACTGCCCTCCATTAAGCTTGATGTCCCTGCCCACTCCTCCTGCCCTCCGTTGCCCAAATCTATGCCTTATCATTGCCCTCCTTCTTAGCCCCTGTACTTAGCATGCTGTCTCTACTCTCCTTACACTTGCCCACCGATGACTGTGTGCATGCCCCTGCTCTCTCTTTCTGCCCACCATATTCCATGGACCCTCCACACTCCTGACTGTTCTGTTGAGCTGCCACTGCCCCTTCCACCTGCCTAGCATGGTCATATGGCTGCTGTCTGTTCCTGCCACCTCCACCCTGCCTGTCCAGGTTCCATGCCCCATCCCTTCTCTCCTGTGCTCCATGGTCGATTTTGCTGCCACTCCCTTCTGCCCTTCATGGTCTGTTTTGCTGCAACTGCTCCTCCTGCCTGCCCTGCGTGGTCTGTTGTGAAGCCCCTTCACCTGCCTTCTTTTGTTTGTGTTCAGCCCCGACCCCTCCCTTCTGTCCTCAATGGTCCTTTGTGCATGCCCCTATCCCCTCCCTCTTGACCACCATGGCCGTTGTGCTGCCATTAACCCTCCTGCTTGCCATGCATGGTCTTTTGTGCTGCCACGTCCCCTCCCACCTGCCCTGTGTAGTCAGTTTTCTGCCCCTGCCTCCCCTCCCATCTCTCCTCCAATGTCTGTGTGTATGCCATTATAGTCTCACTGTTGCCCTCCATAGTGTGTTGTGCTGCCAGTGCCCATCACCCCTGCCCTTCATGTTCAGCTTGCTGCCCCTGCCATGCCCCCTTGCCCACAGCCTCTGTTTTCTATGTGCAGACCCCTATCCCCTCCCTCCTGCCTTATCTGGTCCTTTGTCGTGCCCCTGCCCCCTCCCTCCTGCCCTTCATGGTCCGTTATGCTACAACTGTCCCTCCTGTCTGTCCGGTATGGTCAGCTTGCTGCTGTTGTCTCTTTACCCTCTGCTCTCTGTTGTCAATGTGCATGGCCCTGTCCCTTCCCTATTGCTTTCCATTGTCCGTTGTGCTGCACTGCCATCCCACTTGCCCTGTGTGGTATATTGTGCTGCTACAACCCCTGATGACTGTTCTGTAAGCTCAGTTTGGTGCCCCTGCCCATCTTCCTCTGGTCGTCTCTTATCCGAGTCCAAGACCCTACCCCATTCCTCCTGCCCTCCGTGATCCAATCTATCTTATTTGCCAACATTTTGAACTTGGTAAGAGGGACTTTTTGAAAAAGAAAACCTGAGGATTTTGTTTTCCCCTTCAACTCACATTGAAAAAGATGAGCTTTTAGGCATAGGACAGATAAAATAAAGCCCTTTTGGGCTTGCAAACATCGGGAATTTCCACGTGAATCAGGTCTGTTGGCATGTATGGTTGCACTACCACTGCCTCTTCCTTCTGCCCTCAATGGTTTTTCATGTTCCCACAGCCTCTTTTGCCTGTACTACATGGTTGGGGTGCTGCCCTTGATCCTTTTCTTCTGACCTCCATGGTCCGTTGTGCTGCCACTGCCCCTCCCGCTTGCCCAGCGTAGTCAATTTATTGCCTCTGCACCCTGCTCCATGAACTGACTGCCTGTTCCTGTTGGAAGTACATTATTTACCTAGAATGTCAGACTTCATTTTCATTTGGGTGAGAAAGATAGTGTGAATTTGCAGAAAATGTGCACTGCATTTTAGCTCCTGGTTCACCTCCATAACCTCTATGGGAAATTCATGAGAAAACCGTTTTCTCTTAAACATGATTCATGAAATCCCAGTAGAAGGCTTTTTCAAAATGTAAAGTATCTTATAACACACCACTATTCATAAAAATGGTATGGTACCATCAACATATTATATATGTTTTAACTAAAATCTGTTATCACCGTTTATACGTTCTCCTTTTTGTGACCCTTAAAACCTGTCATTCACTACAATACAGTTCAATGGGGTGCTATCATGTATATTGGTCCCAAGATGGCTGCCAACACTTCCTGGTTGAAGTGTTGGCAGCCAATCAAATTTCAGTAGCATTTCAGTAGGTTTTTGGGCTACCAGATATCTATATTTTTTAAACTTGAATATCTCTGAAACTACTGAATGTATTTTCATCAAATCACAAAAAGCACGCTTTCTGGACCAACATCTAGCTTTCTGCTACATTTGGTGTTATTCCGTTCAGCAGTTCGGGCTGTAGTCGTGTTAAAAAAAAAAAACATACCCGTAGACTTAACATGGGGAAAACGTGTTTTGGGACCCCCCCCTTTTTTCTCGGCTCCTGCTTGACAGATCACTCCAAAACTTTCAACATAGCAGCTGAACCAAAAAAAGGAAGCTTTTTGTAAATTGTGTGAAGATTCGTCTATAACTATCTACTGGAGAACACCAGTAGGTATATATATAAACACGTGCAAAGTCCATTTATAGAACACAACACACGCGGCCCATATGCTGTTCAAAGCGTGCGTTTATTTTCAACGACACTCAACGCGTTTCGGAGCTTCCCGCTCCTTGTTCACGAGTAAAATCCAATACCAATGGCTGCTCACTATATGTTTGGTGATTTAAAAGGGGCTTGCTACCCCGCCGCGGAACGCCATCAAGAATCAATAAGGGGCTTGGGATAAGGTGACAAACAATGTTGGATATATATATATATATAAAAAAAATGTTAAAAAAAATGTTTTTTCTTTATGTAAAAAAATGAGCACTAGCACTTTAATAATTATAGTACTGTACAAATGAAGGAAAAAGGAAAAAAAGAAAAAAGTGAAAAATAAGGTTGAGCACTTGCACTTTAATGAAGTTTATGTCATTTACAATTTAGGATAAATCCTAAATACATTGTGCGTAGTTTTGGAACATGCTATAACGAATGTTTATTTGTAAGAATAAGGAAATTAAATTTTCTATGTATCCATTAGTCGCAAAGTTGAGAGAAAGTGATGAATTATACTGCTCGAACTTAGACAGGGATACCTATCTTGCACTTGCATCTTAAAAATGTTTATTGAAGTATTAACATTTAAACATGTTCCAATATGGCACCCAAAATTGTGAAATGACAAACTTCCTTGTGCTAATGGGATGTTGTCCTTTGTCAATGTTTGTGTATCACTAAGAGTATTTTATTGTTTGTCAGAATGGCGTTCAGCATCGTGAACAAGGCTGCGGGCAGCAGACGAAACGCGAAGATGCCATCACCGTATTAATAAAAGTCGAGTGGAAACTAACCCTCGGAATGCTGGATTATTGTCCATTACAAGAGTGGTGATTTACTTGCAACATATATATATATATGTATATATATATATATATGTCCAACAAAACGCCCAAAGCTTCAAGGACGCACTCACACCAAATGTTAACCAGCCGGTTTATTAACAAAAGGAAAACAGCACTGCAATCCAGTAATTTTTCGCCCAACGCGTTTCGAGGCTCCAGCCTCTTAGTCATGGGCAGCTTTCCATATGAATGTTCGACGGAGAGCTCTTAATTAATTAACTGCATGCAGTCCCTCCGTGGGTCACGTTCAGTGCGTGATTTACCTTTTCTGCATGCTGGGACTTGTGGTCCATAGAGCAAATCATACCCTCCAGTGGGTTCCGTTTACTTTTTCAAATTATTTCAATCACTTTCAGCAAATTATTTTACCTTAGTAGGTCCCGGAAAACAGCGCTGTTTTATAGTTTCCACATTTGATGTGCTGCACATTCGGTATGGCTCAGTTCCAACCAGCAGCCTCTTCAAGTTTTTAGATGGTGCAGCCCTTCACGGCAGGACAGCCGTGTAATTTTATGTCCAACAAAACGCCCAAAGCTTCAAGGACGCACTCACACCAAATGTTAACCAGCCGGTTTATTAACAAAAGGAAAACAGCACTGCAATCCAGTAATTTTTCGCCCAACGCGTTTCGAGGCTCCAGCCTCTTAGTCATGGGCAGCTTTCCATATGAATGTTCGACGGAGAGCTCTTAATTAATTAACTGCATGCAGTCCCTCCGTGGGTCACGTTCAGTGCGTGATTTACCTTTTCTGCATGCTGGGACTTGTGGTCCATAGAGCAAATCATACCCTCCAGTGGGTTCCGTTTACTTTTTCAAATTATTTCAATCACTTTCAGCAAATTATTTTACCTTAGTAGGTCCCGGAAAACAGCGCTGTTTTATAGTTTCCACATTTGATGTGCTGCACATTCGGTATGGCTCAGTTCCAACCAGCAGCCTCTTCAAGTTTTTAGATGGTGCAGCCCTTCACGGCAGGACAGCCGTGTAATTTTATGTCCGGCTGGTTAACATTTGGTGTGAGTGCGTCCTTGAAGCTTTGGGCGTTTTGTTGGACATAAAATTACACGGCTGTCCTGCCGTGAAGGGCTGCACCATCTAAAAACTTGAAGAGGCTGCTGGTTGGAACTGAGCCATACCGAATGTGCAGCACATCAAATGTGGAAACTATAAAACAGCGCTGTTTTCCGGGACCTACTAAGGTAAAATAATTTGCTGAAAGTGATTGAAATAATTTGAAAAAGTAAACGGAACCCACTGGAGGGTATGATTTGCTCTATGGACCACAAGTCCCAGCATGCAGAAAAGGTAAATCACGCACTGAACGTGACCCACGGAGGGACTGCATGCAGTTAATTAATTAAGAGCTCTCCGTCGAACATTCATATGGAAAGCTGCCCATGACTAAGAGGCTGGAGCCTCGAAACGCGTTGGGCGAAAAATTACTGGATTGCAGTGCTGTTTTCCTTTTGTTAATAAACCGGCTGGTTAACATTTGGTGTGAGTGCGTCCTTGAAGCTTTGGGCGTTTTGTTGGACATATATATATATATATATATATATATATATATATATATATATATATATATATATATATATATATTTTTTTTTTTTTTGGGGGGGAATCCACGCAATACAGAGTAATGAGAGAGGAGGTGATAGGATTCGAAAACTGCGCCAGATGGAATCAAGATACATAATCAAATTGAAAACTAAGACCCCTCATGGAATTAACAACGATGAGGAATTGCATGTACATCTTGAATAAAAAGGAAGAAATAAAATGAAATGTGGAAGAAAAAGAACTGGAACATAATGGAATGAACTCCTGTTGCATGAACAAACCTTATGGGCACTAATCCCAATAATGGAAAAAATGGAGAAAAAGAAATCCAAACCATATGTATGGTCAGGAATAGAAATACTTTATGGCTGCGGCTGGAAAAATAACAAGCCATACAAATGGCTTTAAAAGAAAGACTTTCTGAACATTACAATACTAATTGTAAATAATTGCACATGAATCCAAATTATTTTGAAACAATGTTAGAAAAGGTATATACATTGTAGAAAGAACACCACGATAATGGTCTAAACACATCATGTAAATAATGGAATATAGTTCGAATGCTAAAAAACATGCACTGCATCTCCCACAATGCCGCATAGAAGGCTAATGTGAACTGTATATAATTGCAATGGTAAAAATACTCACCTACTGTGATTAAGGCCTTGGAGGGCTGAAACGCGTTGGTGTGAACCGATGTAGCTGAAATAAAAGCTTGAAAAATCAGGGTTTGAGAGTGCAGAGCAATTTTGTTATTTAAAAAAAGTAAAAAAAAAAAAAAAAAAAATATATATATATATATATATATATATATATATATATATATGAGCCATTTCCGAAATCTCCATAAGAATCGGGCACCGACACAAGGGTAGCATTGCCATTCAGTCTTGATGTTTATTTGATACCTTTGCTATGACGCGTTTCGGCACACCTGCCTTGTTCACACTCATATATATATATATGGTTCCATGTTAAAATATCGATGTTAAAAGCATCGATGAAAAAAATATCGATGTAAAAATATCGATAACAAAAATATCGACTCCCTATACTCAAACAGGTAAGTACAATAATATCGACACAAAAATATCGATGGAAAAAATATAGAAGTAAAAAATATCGACTTTAAAAAATCACATAACTTAAATAAAATTAATTAAATAATATTAATATTATTAACAAAATAAATTAAATTTAATATATTTTAACTAATTATAACAAATAAACTTAATTTAATAAATATAAA
Source organism: Calotriton arnoldi (assembly GCA_963921515.1). NCBI lineage: Eukaryota > Metazoa > Chordata > Amphibia > Caudata > Salamandridae > Calotriton > Calotriton arnoldi. Next base: position 486,538 of record CAWUFW010012249.1, read on the forward strand.
CACAAAAAATGTGTACATATACATATATTTACTTAAATACATTTTATTAACTATTATCTTTATTTAATTTATAAACTTTTTAAATTATATAAAAATAAAATATACACATATATAAATAATTTAAAATAAAATAAAATATTCTACATTTAATTAACACATTAAACTATTAAAAAAAGAATAAAACATACATTTAATAACAAAATAAACACAATAGTAGTGAAAACGTTGGATAGCGAGGGGGTAAAAATTACTATTCCCACTCCAGTAAGTGCAACGTTAGGGAAAACGCCGGATAGCGGAGGGGTAAAAATTACTATTCCCACTCCAGTGAGTGCAACAGTAGGGAAAGTGTTGGATAGCGTAGGGGTAAACATTACTATTCCCACTCCAATGAGTGCAACAGTAGGGAAAGCGTTGGATAGCGGAGGGGTAAAAATTTCTATTCCCACTCCAGTGAGTGAAACAGTAGGGAAAGCGCTGGATAGCGGAGGGGTAAAAATTACTATTCCGACTCCAGTGAGTGCAACAGTAGGGAAAGCGCTGGATAGCGGAGGTGTAAAAATTAATATTCCCACTCCAGTGAGTGCAACAGTAGGGAAAGCGTTGGATAGCGGAGGGGTAAAAATTACTATTCCCACTCCAGTGAGTGCAACAGTAGGGAAAGTGCTGGATCCCACAACAATAAAAAACAAAAACATCAACATTTTTATTACATTTAATTTCCAATATTAACATAATTCATATTTAAATTTAAATATATTATTATTAACAAAGATAATAAAAAATAATTAATTACACATTAATTAACACTATAATATCCACAACACACACCTAAAATTAATTACACAATTACAATTAATAATTACTAATTAATTAATGGAAATTAATTTAAAAATATTTAATAATTAATCAATAAAAAATTAATTACTTACCACCCTTCACACCATTTACACATATAAACACCACAACACACACCTAAAATTAATTAAACAATTAATTATTAATTGATTAATTGGAATTAATTAACAACTAATTATCAAACAATTATTAATTAATCAATTAACACATTTAACTCTATAAATTCACAATCATACATATTAATTATTCAGTAAATTTTATATAATTAAATTACTTCCCATCCTATTCCCCTATAAACCCACAACCCGCTACAGAACTAAAAACGCAAAATTCAATTTAAAAAAAATTATTAACTACTATAAATAATTATTTAAATCTATATAATTAAATTACTTCCCACCCTATTCCCCTATAAACCCACAACCCGCTACAGAACTAAAAACACAAAATTAAACTTAAAATACATTAATAACTAGTAAAATTTAAAAACATATAATAAAATGACAAACAATTCTCATTAAAAACACTAAAATACATAACATTATTAATAATTCGATATTTTTTTCAACTATATTTTTGTAAACGATATTTAAGACGTCGATATTTTTGTAATCGATATTACGTACCTGTCAGTCGATATTCTTGTCAACTATATTTTTGTTGTCGACATTTCTTCCCCACGATATTTTTGCAGCGATATTTATGTCTCTCGATATTTTTGTGGCAATATTCCTGCTCTGCACCATATATATATTACCTACTGGCTGTCGCCAGTAGGTAGTTATAGTTAGAACCTAGTTTCCATAGGAAAAGCGTTTTTTGTTTTGCCAATAACTTTGGTGCCATTTGACGAATTTTCATGACAGTTTGAAAAGTAATTGTTTATTCAGGTCAGCTCCTGTCTTGAAAGTTTGGGGGTGATTCGTGAAGGGGGGCCGAGAAAAAGGGGGTCCCAAAACGCGTTTTGTCCATGTTAATTTCCATAGGAAACTTTAGACACGGCTACAGCCCGAACTGCTGAACGGAATTACACCAAATTTGGCAAAAGGTAGCTCTTGGTTCAGAAAGCACGCTTTTTTAAAATGGTGTAAATCCGTTCAGTAGTTTTTGAGATATTTATACATTTAGAGCTATCGATATTTGAGAATTGTGAGATCTGATTGGCTGAGGCGTACCGAGCACGAGCTTGCCTGGGATTGGCTGCCAAAACTTCAAGCTAGGAAGCCTTGGGAGCCATTTTGTGACTCGGTTAAGTAGAAGAGGGTAGGGTAGGAACAGTGTGACCTTCCTAGGGTGCTCAGGGGTGTCACAGGGAGTCGGAACGTAAAGAAACATTTTTATATGTTTTCGGTGGGATTCGCGTAGGCCTGGAAATCACGGCGGGAAAACGAAAAACAGAGCGCGGTGTGTAGTGCTTTGTTTAATTAAGCCCCCGGGTGGGCTAGCTCCTGGGAGCAATGTTTAGTTATGATGCGGGGTTTACTTCTGTCACGGGGACTGCCATTTCCTTGGAGCAAATATAATGATATGGGGGGGAGTTAGGGAGGGGTTCGCGTCTTCCCTGCCCCTCCGGTCCGAGGAGCAGCACGTTTTTGGAGGTATACGTAAAATTTAAGTGTGGAGGGGTGAAGCTTCCCCACACTGTCCCGGGGGCCACTACTTCTTTTGGCATTCATGAATTAAAATGCGGGGGTCTGTTGCGGATTGGCGGCCTCTGGGAGTACGATGTTCGCGGGCTTTAAAATTGGATGGAGGCACATCGTCCAATTTTTCTTGAGAAGCTTTGCATGTCACTGGGTATGGTTATGGAACATTCAACAGTATGTGCAGGTCAGAAGTTGACTATTTTTTTAAGTTACAACAGTACCTTCCAAATGCAAATAGTAGGTGTGGTTGCGCTCCGCACGTGTGATCTTATCCTATGTAGTGTACATTTCAAACATTTTTTATTAATCAATCAGAAACATAGGTTTTCTTGAAAGTAATATGCACATTAGTTTACACTACATATGTTGTTTATCACCCAATCAGTTATCGATTTCTGAAAAAAAAGCTTGTTTTCCACCTTTGTGATGTTGCAAGGGTTACATGGTCTTGTGTGTAACGTATAGGGATGAATTGGGGTGTAATATCGGGTGGGGTAATGTACAAGAAATGTCCTTTTGCAGATTGAAGCTTGTGGGAAAATACTGGTGGGGGCGGGGGGGGCTTTAACACGGCCATGCTTTATTAACTTCAGTGAGATGAAAAATATTAAATGTTGTTTCCACAGTTCGTGTATTGGTTTGTGCACAGTTGTGAAGCACACGTGAATATAAGTTAAGGTATTGTGAAGCTTCCTGCTCGTGCTGTACCTGCGTATATCACAGGGGCGGTAGATCGAGAGACTGAGAATGACATGTCCCTTGAGCCCCCCCCCCCTCCTTCGTCCCGGTCTGTAACGGTTTTTGTCCAGTGGTTTGTAAAAGGAAGGTAACAGTGGCCCGTGTGCGTTGACCGTCACTGGGCTGCTGGGGTCATCTGACGGGCAGACAGAAAGTCATCATCGATTTTTGTGCTATATAAAAAAGCCGCACACAGGGGCATATTATGAAGGAAGTGGCGGAGAGAGGCATTAGCGTTCTTGGCTTAATGTGTCTTTCTGCCACTTCGGAAATGCGAGGCTGCACTATATTAACAAGAATATGGTGGACCCTTGCGTTTGTCACTGCAATGACGCTAAGTTTCAGAAGTTAGCGCCAACGTTAGCACCCTTGCACCACAGTGTAAGGGTGTCTGCGAGCAGGGAGGTTTGTTTATGTACAGGAAGGTGTCCCTTCCTGCACATAAACAAACCTAAAATGCTAGTTTGTAATTTACGTGTGTGCTGTTTCATGCAGCACAGATGTAAGTTACATAATGGCATTTTGAAAAAATGTTTATTTATGTACAGGAAGGGACACCTTCCTGTACATAATCAAACCATGGCATTTTGCTTTTTGCATGTGTGGTGCACAAGGCAGTACACATGGAAAAAGCAAAAACGAGGAGAAATAAAGCATTTCTCCTCGTTTCGCTAAATTAAGACCAGGGTTTTTCTGGTCTTAACTTTGGCGTTGCCTCCTAATAAAGCTGCCCTTTTTAATAGGATGCAGCATCAAAATGAATGGTTGTTGAGGTGGAATGCCCCTCACAATACCCACTGGACGCCCCTTTCACGCTAAACAGAGCGTGAAAGGGGGCTTTTTTAACAAGGCAGTGTTAAACTACGTTAAGTGGCTTAATGCTGCTTTGTTAATAAGGAGAGGCCCCTATCGCCACCACAATGTCAGTGAAAGTGACGTTGTGGTGGCGATAGGGGCTTGTTAATATGCCTCACAGTTGCAACTTACATATTGCTCCAATTTACATTGCTCGACGATTGGTGTTAACATTTAATTTTGCTAAGGTATGTCTATGCTTGAACATATATTTTCACACGAGTTATATATTGGAAGATGCGATAGCTATAAAACACAGGTATACATGTAGTTGTATGTTTCTTTTAAGTATGCTGCCACTACGAAAAGGCACAGGAGATGTATGCATTATAATAGTAATATGGTGACACTGTCAACTGTAACTTGAAAAGAGTTTCTGGTTTGCATTTGCTTAGGCTCAAGATTGTTAGTAGTTGGTGGGTAGTGAACATGGGGCAGGCAAATGATGTTAAAAACATGGTGGGAAAGGAATTAACTGACAGTAATGTGTTTGTAACATATGAGACAGACATGATACATTTTTAAAAATGTATTTTAAAGTACATGGCGTAATGTGCAGTATATGTGCCATAACAAAAAGAAAGTGTATGATAGAATTATAATCAGTATAGTAGTGAATCGATATCTGATAAAGGGAGATGTTATCAGAAAAAGAGAATAGAGAAAGGACCATCTTGAGTTACGTTTCTCTCTCAGCTAAAAAGAACTGTTATTATAAAATAGAACATCTCAGAGGTTTGTCTGCAGACTACATAACTTTTAATATAGATAGTAAAGTCCCCAACTGCGAAGTCGCCCGTTTCTTCGACTAGCTCTGTAACAACCAGGGAAACAGAGTGGAAACATCAAAAGAGCGTAACCAAGTCTGTAAAGGGGAATTCGTAAAGAAAGTCAATGTCTGAAAATCCAAAAAGAAAGGAAAAGCGAAAAGAGAAAAAGAAAAAAAAACAGTGTTCTTGAAGTGTAGAAATAAGAGCTCGTCAAATCCGGTTACCATGTGCACTTATGGAGATTCATTGAAGCTCAAGAACTCAGAAGCACCGTGATATGCAATCAGTTCCAAAAGGTCATCTGCACCTCTCCAAGCAAAGAGGGTGGCCATCCAATTTAGCAAGTCGAAAGAACAGACATGGTCATCATAATCTTCAGCAAGCAGGAGCATGTCAGGGCAACTTGCATGATATTCGATGATAGTCTGCTGTAAGAGGCTCTCCGTATGAGTGCATGTACTCCATCTTCCCCTTATTGCATTATGAAACGCATCCATCAAGCGTGTGTCTCCGGAACAGTCCTGGTCATGAGCCAGCAATGGACGCAGCAACAGTTCATAATCCAGGGGATCGTGTGAAGTAGTAGAGAGGCAGACTTGGAGGTCGCATTCATAGTGGCACCGGAGACAATAAAAAACAGGTTGAACACAGGTGAAGTACACGTAGCAGAAATTCAGGCGATATCTGATGCCAAATATCGCCAATGTCAAGCATTTAAGAAGTTGTAGCATTCGTCCACGGTATAGCTCCATTTGTCGTGGATGGGTTTGAAGCAGAGGACAGGCAGCCATTTCATAGTAGGAGCTATAGAATGACTTTTCCGGAAACAAGGAAGGAGCACCAAGGGACCCGCCAAATGTGCTTGCAAAGTTCGAACAAATTTATTTATTTATTGGTTTTGTAGAGCGCCTGAATCACCCCCGAAGGGGTATCTCTGTGCTTTTGGGCGAAGCTGCTGGCGGACTGAGGAAGATGTTAAAACAGGGAGGCCTTGAGAAGTTTCCTGAAGCGCAGATAATCTGGCCATTGCCTCAGGTGTATGGGGAGCTGGTTCCAGTACAGGGGAGCGAGGTAGGAAAAGGATTTCCCACCTAGCCTGGCTTTCCTAACCCTAGGGACTTGGAGAAGTAATTTGCTGCAAGACCTAAGAGTCCTTGAGGGGGTATAAGGCTTGAGCTTCCTAGAGATGTAGGAAGGGCCTTTTTTGTTCAAGGCTTTATAGACTGTGCAGCAAACCTTGAACTTAACATGCTTGCGAATTGGAAGCCAGTGAAGTTTTTGTAGCAAGGGAAGGGACGGGGTTTTGGATGGAGAATTTGTGATAAGTTGCGCAGCAGTGTTCTGAACCACCTGTAACCTGCTAAGAGATGACTCATTCGCAGAGACCAGGAGAGCATTGCAATAATCAAGACGGCTCATTACCATGGTCTGAATGAGAGTTTTCCGAGTATAGTCTGGCAAGAGAGGGAAGACTCGTCGTAGCAGGCCCAACACGCAGAAGCAAGTGCTTGCAGTATGGGCAGCATGCTCCTTTAATGTTAAGGCATGATCCAGGCGAATGCCCAAGTTTTTAACTAGGGTTTTAGGATTAAGGGAAGGGCCGAGGGCTACCGGCCACCAATCCGGGGACCAGAGAAGAGGGGCATCTCCAAAAAGCATTATCTCCGTTTTTCCTGCGTAAAGTTGTAGAAAAGTGCTTCTCATCCAATCTGCAATAGCAGTCATTCCTTCAGAGAAGATGGACAAAGCTGATGAGGAAGATTTATTGAAGGAGAAAAGAAGCTGGGTGTCATCAGCATAGGAAATGGGCAGGAAACCACGGGACCTGAGAAGGTTGGCCAAGGGGGCAATGTAGATGTTGAACAAAGTAGGGCTCAAACAAGAGCCCTGGGGGACACCCTTGGTCAGTTCCATCGTCTTAGACCGAAAGGGTCCTAGATTGACGGTCTGAGTGCGGGAGGACAGGAAGTTGGTCATCCACTGTAAGGCAATTCCACTAAGTCCAACCTCCTTCAGTCTCCTGAGCATAATCTGGTGTGACACCGTGTCGAACTCTGCAGAGAGGTCCAACAGCACAAGAATGGTGGAGTGGCCACTATCTAAGGTCATTCTGATGTTATCCGTGACCTCTAGTAGGGCCAACTCCATACTGTAGTTGGGCCTAAAACCAGATTGAGAGAGGTCCAGGCAGTTGTTGTTTTTGACATGGGCGGATAGATGTTGATTAATGTATTTTTCCAAGATTTTGCTTAAATGGGGTAAGAGGGAGATGGGCCGGAGATTGGAAAGTTCTTCCATGGAGGCCTTAGGAGTTTTCCGAATAGGGATGACCTGTGCCGCCTTCCAGGCCTGTGGAAGATGACCCTCTTTCATGGAAAGGTTGAGGATAGTGCCTACAGGCATAGAGAGTTCGTTAGAGATGGAGGAGGTTACTTTTGCTGGGATAACATCCAAGGGAGAGCCAGATTTAACCGAACGGAGTAAGGCGGCTGCCACCTCATTTGACATAGGAGGAAAGCTATCAAGCAATTGTGGAGTGGTGTAAACGAGTGGGGAAGGAAGGGGTGTGATCAGTAGTTGACTCCCAGAGGGAGCGATCTTATCATAGATAAGGTCGATTTTATTTGTGAAGTACTGGGCGATGTCGTCACAAAGGGCTTGAGAAGAGGTCTCAGGATTTTCACAGGCCTTTGGACTGGTGAAGGATTTCAATATCTGAAATAGGGTTTTCAGCGCGTTCTCTGCTTTATTTAACTGATGAGCGATTAACGTTTTCCGTGCTCATTTTATATTTTTATGATAAGAGGAGAGAGCGATCTTAAAATTATCTTTGTCTCTTGGTTCTTGGGACCTTCGCCAGCGTCTCTCCAGGTATTTGCATTTCCGTTTTTCAGCGCGCAGCTCAGGAGAGTACCATGCTGATTGAGGGCGGCAGGATGTACTAGAAAATGTTTTGAGAGGCGCAAGCAGATCAATGGTCCTAGTTACCGTCGAATTGAATCTGGCTAGTCCCTCCTCAACGTGGATGGGTTTGGCTTAAATTTCCCAGGTTGGTAAGAAAGCTGCCTGGAAGCTGTCAGGGGAGATCTTATGCCATTGTCTACGGATGCTGGGGGCGTTAGCGATGGAAGTAGCATTTGCGCATTGGCCCTGGATAGTAAATTCGATGGACGCGTGGTCTGACCAGGTCAAAGGATGAGGGGGTTCACACCGGATACAGGAGGCGTTGGAAAAAATAATATCCAGTGTGTGGCCCGCTGAGTGGGTAGGGCCATCATTGAGCTTAGTGAGGCCAAGAAGAGCAAGGTCCGCAAAGAGCAGCGATGTGTCAGGGAGTGCTTCACTTTCACTGTGCACATTGAAGTCGCCCAGCAGCAGTAATTTATTTGTCAAAATGACGTAAGGAGCAATAATTTCTGCGAGCTGGATTGAGAAGTCTGCCAACGGACCGGGGGGGGGGGCGGTATACTAAGGCACCTTTCCAGCTGAGTTGCGGGTGTAAATCAATGCGGAAGACCAAGATTTCTATATTAGTGTTACTTCGTTGCTCAAGTATTGAGGCTGAGATGCAGTCTTTATAAATTAAGGCAATTCTGCCCCCCACTTTTGAGGGTCTGTCCATCCTAAGAAGCCTATAACCAGGAGGGAGTGCTAAGGTGATAGCGGGAGTTGAGTGTGGTTTGAGCCAAGTCTCAGTCAGAAACCCTAAGTCTGGATTGACCGAGGTGAGTAAGTCCCATATTTCTGTTGCATGTTTAGGAAGGGATCTCACGTTGCATAAAACATCCTTCCAACCTATGGTGGGTTTATTTGGCTCCTTCCCAGGTTCCAGGGAAGGAGGGGGAGCTTCCTTATGGGTAGGGGGAGGATGGAGGGGGCCACCTATCGTTGCTGCATTGCTACTGAAGGTACAACATTGAAATCGGCAGCGAATGCAAGAGAAAGGGCCTTCAGGTATTAACCGGGGCTGTGGGTTGTCCTTGACGGGACCCCCACAGGGAGTTAATGGTCCTGCCCTTAGATCGTGTTATGCTTTGCGGGAGTAATAAATACCTTTGGGCAGTGTAGAATCCTGGAAGGAACCGGCAAGGTTCCTGGCTCCTGGTGACGTCCTGGCGCGGACGGGCGCAGACGGGGTTGCCTTTGGCGCGCCCGCTGCACGCGTCCGCTGCGCGTCGAGCAGGGCATCCGGTTTTATGGAGGGGGAGCACGAGCACTAGAGCGCTAACCTCCCTCAGACCGGAAGTCACCTTTTCCTCCCTCCACACAAGCGGGACGAGACCCGTGGTGGACCGGGGAGGGGCAACCAAGTAAGGGAACAGCAGTGGGAGAATCGAGGAGCAAATAGAACAATTAAATTCAGTGCAATATAGCTGTGACTGTGAATTCAGCAGAATTTAAAACAAAATAAAATCACTTTTGAAAAATCATGCGCTATAATCTATTTAAAAAGGAAAGCTGCAGTTGCAGAAAGGAGCTAAGAGAACAGAGCTTCTGCCTTGCCGGCACGCGTCCGCTGCGCGTCGAGCAGGGCATCCGATTTTATGGAGGGGAGCGCGAGCAGTAGAGCGCTAACCTCCCTCAGACCGGAAGTCACCTTTTCCTCCCTCCTCACAAGCGGGACGAGACCCGTGGTGGACCGGGGAGGGGCAACCAAGTAAGGGAACAGCAGTGGGAGAATCGAGGAGCAAATAGAAATCCGGCATTACTATAAAAATAATCTGAAAAGAGATAACAAGGCGGGAGTGGGATAGTTTAGAAAAATGTGGTAGGCCTTGAGTTTCAGACTGATTAAATATTTGGTGTATAAATTGTGCAAAATGTAGTGGGAGATTTCCATAGAAGACTAAGTCAATGTCACTTGCTAATTTAGCCACCTGTTATTTGAAGGTCGCACAAGGTTATATGAGACCCGCTTGTTGTTGAAACAATAGTGTTTTCTGTTAGTGTTCACTATTAATATATGTTTTCAAAGTAGGATGGAAGGCCAGACCAAACTATCTTCAAGCGCATGTGGGGGAGGAGAAAAGACAGTGGTGGAAATTGTTACACGTAGTGAAAGAGTTGCTCTGTACGGGACGCCTGCTTGTAGGTCAGAGCACTTGCGGTTATTTGGAATAAGATAATTGTTTTTCAAAAGCACACTGAGTGTGGGATTAACAGCAGCTACTGGAGTTTGTTTAAAAAAACAGTTTAAATTAGGAGCAGAAAGTTAGAATTGCCGTTTAATTTAACTTGTGTATAAACTAAAGAATATTGAACAAAACAAAGTGTGGTTCTCTGTTACTAAAACTTACTTATCTTCATTTTGACAGCAAAATGCAAAAACACAGAATGCAATTCATGAATAAAAGTAGTTTCAAGGTAGTTAAATGTATAAACTGGGTAATGTTTTATGCAATCATGGAGGCTGTGGTATACAGAGATCAATTAATCAGACATTAGCAACAGAATTATGCAATCCCCCCGTTTGTATTTTTGCACTTAATTAATGATTGAGGCAGTACGAAAGCACTGATGGATTCCCTCAGGTACTACCCATGCACTCCCACAATGACCCAGAAATTACTGTCGAAGTCATCATTTTACTTAGGCAGTTTCCGTGCAGTATTGTAAACAGGAAGGTATAATCTTTTTAATGATATAGGGGCGAATCTCAAGACCCTATCGCCACAACAACGTCACTTTCAGTGAAGTTGTTGTGGCGATAGGGGCTTAGCCCTATTCACAAGGCAGCGTGGCTTAACGCGGCTTAACATTGCCTTGTGAATAGGGCCCCCTTCACGCTGTTTTTAGCGTGAAAGGGGGCGTGCAGTGGGTGTTGCGGTGGGCGTTCCACCGCAACACCCATTGAGTTTGACGCTACCTCCTATTCTCAAGGGCAGCGTAAAGAGGAGGTAGCGCCAAACTTAAGACCAGAAAAAATATGGTCTTAAGGTGGCGAAACGAGGAGAAATGCTTTATTTCTCGTCGTTTTTTGCATTTTCCATGTGTGCTGCCTTCTGCAGCACGCATGGAAAATGCAAAATGCCATGGTTTGTTCATGTACATGAAGGTGTCCCTTCCTGTACATAAACAAAACTTTTTTTAAAATGTCGTTTTCTAACTTACATGTGTGCTGCACGAAGCAGCACACATGTAAGTTACAAACTGGCATTTTCGGTTTGTTTATGTGCAGGAAGAGAGACCTTTCTGTACATAAAGAAACCTTCCTGCTTGCAGACACCCATGCACTCTGGTGCAAGGGTGCCTGCGTTGGCGCTAAGTTTTGAAACTTAGTGCCATCGCAGGGGGAAACGCGAGGCTGCACCATGTCCTTGAGAATAGAGTACAGCCTCGCGTTTCCGAAGTGGCAGAGAGAGGCGTTAAGCCAAGCAGGTAACCCCTCTCTCCGCCACTTCATTGAGAATATGACCCATAGTTACTTATGCAGAAGCGATGCAGTTATAGAATCAAGTAGGCACTACTACGACACAAATTAAATCAATCATGGATTACTTATGCAGTTATGCAATGAGCGAGGGAGGGAGTACTTTTGCACTGTAGCATTCATAGAGAGGCTATGCAGTTTTGAATTTTTTAAGTACTATTTTGAACATATCCATTCAGTGATGTACAAAGGAAGTATTTCTTTAATTATAGTGGGAGTACACTGTGACTCATAGAAACTGTGAGCCTGTATATTATAAGGGCCACTAACCTGTATTCCAGATTCTTTAGTCCTGGCGCCTACAGGCCCCCAACCCCTTTGAGGTAAAATAGGGTGAGAGTAGTAGAATATACACGGTCATACTATATCACCGCAGGGGAGAAGGAGAATAAGGACAACAAGAGAGAAAAAGATAAATGACGAAATGTTATCAAGCGTCTTTCTGCTTTTAAGTTTCTGTTCCCTGGAACTCTGGAATGTTCAGTCGTGGTGCCAACGAGCCTCCAACGCCTTCAAGGTGGAATAGAATGACAGTAGTAGAATATATACGGTCACACTATATCACCCCAGGGGAGAAGAAGAATATGGACAAGAAGAGAGAAAAAGATAAATGACGAAATGTTATCAAGCGTCTTACTGCTTTCAAGTTTTTGTTCTTTGGAACTCTGGAATGTTCAGTCCTAGCGCCGATAGGCCTCCAACTCCTTTGAGATGAAATTGAAAGACAGTAGTAGAATATACACGGCCGTACTATATCATGTCAGGAGAGAAGGAGAATAGGAACTAGAAGAGAGAAAAAGACAAATAACGAAATGTCACTCGGAAATGTAGGGTTTTTGAAGGCATTCAGTTAGGAACTATGGGGTCGATTCCGATCTCGGCCGGAAGCGCACCTAACAGTATTTGTCCGGAAAAAATACAAGCCGAACGCGTGTTTCCCGACTGATTCGAACACTCGTCCGAACGAACAAATACGATGCGCACAACAGCCCAGATTCCGAGCGAGCCGTACTTACCCATTTCAGCTCCTGTTCCCCCCGAGCCGGATCCGTAAACGCCGATTCGAGTCGCACGGAAGCAAATACACAGCACCTTCCGGCCGGACTAGTACGATGCGCCTTCCGTACGCGCCGAACCCGTCGCTACGTCCGGCACGTTTGAGCATCCGGGAGAGATGTACATAAGCTCCGATTCGCGCCACAAGACGATCCACGGCAACGAGACGAACAAGCCAGCGACGAGTCGAAGCCACGAGAAACCCGAACAAGACGACCCAACCATGAATCCCATCGCGCAGGTCCTACCAATACTCTACATCTATTACCGGGACCGGTACGGACGCGTACGGCGCAGACGGTAAGTCAAACACCGACAACACAAACAAACGACACGTACCCGAAATATGTCACACACACATAGGGATGCACAAATGATGTACACCAGCACCAGCAGAACCATAGGGGCGGGATGGCTATCACCAATGCCATACATACCCATAGGGGGATGGATGCCTACCACCAATACCATCCCCACTCATAGGGGGATGGATGCCTGCCACTAATACCATCCCCACTCATAGGGGGATGGATGCCTACCACTACCACCACCCCTACTCAGGGGGGCCTGGATGCCTACCACTACCACCACCCCTACTCATGGGGGCCTGGATGCCTGCCACTACTACCATCCCCACTCATAGGGGGATGGATGCCTACCACTACTACCATCCCCACTCATAGGGGGATGGATGCCTACCACTACCACCATCCCCACTCATAGGGGGATGGATGCCTACCACTACCACCACACCTACTCAGGGGGGCCTGGATGCCTACCACTACCACCACCCCTACTCATGGGGGCCTGGATGCCTGTCACTACTACCATCCCCACTCATAGGGGGATGGATGCCTACCACTACTACCATCCCCACTCAAAGGGGGATGGATGCCTACCACTACCACCATCCCCACTCATAGGGGGATGGATGCCTACCACTACCACTACCACCACCACTACTCAGGGGAGCCTGGATGCCTACCACTACCACCACCCCTACTCATGGGGGCCTGGATGCCTGTCACCACTACCATCCCCACTCATAGAGGGATGGATGCCTACCACTACTACCATCCCCACTCATAGGGGGATGGATGCCTGCCACTAATACCATCCCCACTCATAGGGGGATGGATGCCTACCACTACCACCACCCCTACTCAGGGGGGCCTGGATGCCTACCACTACCACCACCCCTACTCATGGGGGTATGGATGCCTGTCACTACTACCATCCCCACTCATAGGGGGATGGATGCCTACCACTACCACCACCCCTACTCAGGGGGGGCTGGATGCCTACCACTACCACCACCCCTACTCATGGGGGCCTGGATGCCTACCACTACTACCATCCCCACTCATAGGGGGATGGATGCCTACCACTACCACCACCCCTACTCATGGGGGCCTGGATGCCTACCACTACTACGATCCCCACTCATAGGGGGATGGATGCCTACCACTACCACCACCCCTACTCATGGGGGCCTGGATGCCTACCACTACTACCATCCCCACTCATAGGGGGATGGATGCCTGCCACTAATACCATTCCCACTCATAGGGGGATGGATGCCTACCACTACTACCACCCCTACTCAGGGGGGGCTGGATGCCTACCACTACCACCACCCCTACTCATGGGGGCCTGGATGCCTACCACTACTACCATCCCCACTCATAGGGGGATGGATGCCTACCACTACCACCACCCCACTCAGGGGGGCCTGGATGCCTACCACTACTACCACCCCTACTCAGGGGGGCCTTGATGCCTACCACTACCACCACCCCTACTCATGGGGGCCTGGATGCCTGTCACTACTACCATCCCCACTCATAGGGGGATGGATGCCTACCACTACCACCACCGCTACTCAGGGGGGGCTGGGTGCCTACCACTACCACCACCCCTACTCATGGGGGCCTGGATGACTACCACTACTACCATCCCCACTCATAGGGGCATGGATGCCTACCACTACCACCACCCCTACTCATGGGGGCCTGGATGCCTACCACTACTACCATCCCCACTCATAGGGGGATGGATGCCTACCACTTCCACCACCCCTACTCATGGGGGCCTGGATGCCTGCCACTACTACCATCCCCACTCATAGGGGGATGGATGCCTACCACTACCACCACCCCTACTCAGGGGGGGCTGGATGCCTACCACTACCACCACCCCTACTCATGGGGGCCTGGATGCCTACCCCTACTACCATCCCCACTCATAGGGGGATGGATGCCTACCACTACCACCACTCCTACTCAGGGGGGCCTGGATGCCTACCACTACCACCACCCCTACTCATGGGGGCCTGGATGCCTACCACTACTACCATCCCCACTCATAGGGGGATGGATGCCTACCACTACCACCACCCCTACTCATGGGGGCCTGGATGCCTGCCACTACTACCATCCCCACTCATAGGGGATGGATGCCTACCACTACCACCACCCCTACTCATGGGGGCCTGGATGCCTACCACTACTACCATCCCCACTCATAGGGGGATGGATGCCTACCACTACCACCACCCCTACTCATGGGGGCCTGGATGCCTGTCACTACTACCATCTCCACTCATAGGGGGATGGATGCCTACCACTACCACCACCCCTACTCATGGGGGCCTGGATGCTTGCCACTACTACCATCCCCACTCATAGGGGGATGGATGCCTACCACTACCACCACCCCTAATCATGGGGGCCTGGATGCCTGCCACTACTACCATCCCCACTCATAGGGGGATGGATGCCTACCACTACCACCACCCCTACTCATGGGGGCCTGGATGCCTGCCACTACTACCATCCCCACTCATAGGGGGATGGATGCCTACCACTACCACCACCCCTACTCATGGGGGCCTGGATGCCTACCACTACTACCATCCCCACTCATAGGGGGATGGATGCCTACCACTACCACCACCCCTACTCAGGGGGCCTGGATGCCTACCACTACCACCACCCCTACTCATGGGGGCCTGGATGCCTGCCACTACTACCATCCCCACTCATAGGGGGATGGATGCCTGCCACTAATATCATCCCCACTCATAGGGGGATGGATGCCTACCACTACCGCCACCCCTACTCAGGGGGGCCTGGATGCCTACCACCACCCCTACTCATGGGGGTATGGATGCCTGTCACTACCACCATCCCCACTCATAGGGGGATGGATGCCTACCACTACCACCACACCTACTCAGGGGGGCCTGGATGCCTACCACTACCACCACCCCTACTCATGGGGGACTGGATGCCTGTCACTACTACCATCCCCACTCATAGGGGGATGGATGCCTACCACTACTACCATCCCCACTCAAAGGGGGATGGATGCCTACCACTACCACCATCCCCACTCATAGGGGGATGGATGCCTACCACTACCACTACCACCACCCCTACTCAGGGGAGCCTGGATGCCTACCACTACCACCACCCCTACTCATGGGGGCCTGGATGCCTGTCACCACTACCATCCCCACTCATAGGGGGATGGATGCCTACCACTACTACCATCCCCACTCATAGGGGGATGGATGCCTGCCACTAATACCATCCCCACTCATAGGGGGATGATGCCTACCACTACCACCACCCCTACTCAGGGGGGCCTGGATGCCTACCACTACCACCACCCCTACTCATGGGGGTATGGATGCCTGTCACTACTACCATCCCCACTCATAGGGGGATGGATGCCTACCACTACCACCACCCCTACTCAGGGGGGGCTGGATGCCTACCACTACCACCACCCCTACTCATGGGGGCCTGGATGACTACCACTACTACCATCCCCACTCATAGGGGATGGATGCCTACCACTACCACCACCCCTACTCATGGGGGCCTGGATGCCTACCACTACTACGATCCCCACTCATAGGGGGATGGATGCCTACCACTACCACCACCCCTACTCATGGGGGCCTGGATGCCTACCACTACTACCATCCCCACTCATAGGGGGATGGATGCCTGCCACTAATACCATTCCCACTCATAGGGGGATGGATGCCTACCACTACTACCACCCCTACTCAGGGGGCTGGATGCCTACCACTACCACCACCCCCTACTCATGGGGGCCTGGATGCCTACCACTACTACCATCCCCACTCATAGGGGGATGGATGCCTACCACTACCACCACCCCACTCAGGGGGCCTGGATGCCTACCACTACTACCACCCCTACTCAGGGGGGCCTTGATGCCTACCACTACCACCACCCCTACTCATGGGGGCCTGGATGCCTGTCACTACTACCATCCCCACTCATAGGGGGATGGATGCCTACCACTACCACCACCGCTACTCAGGGGGGGCTGGGTGCCTACCACTACCACCACCCCTACTCATGGGGGCCTGGATGCCTACCACTACTACCATCCCCACTCATAGGGGGATGGATGCCTACCACTACCACCACCCCTACTCATGGGGGCCTGGATGCCTACCACTACTACCATCCCCACTCATAGGCGGATGGATGCCTACCACTTCCACCACCCCTACTCATGGGGGCCTGGATGCCTGCCACTACTACCATCCCCACTCATAGGGGGATGGATGCCTACCACTACCACCACCCCTACTCAGGGGGCTGGATGCCTACCACTACCACCACCCCTACTCATGGGGGCCTGGATGCCTACCCCTACTACCATCCCCACTCATAGGGGGATGGATGCCTACCACTACCACCACCCCTACTCAGGGGGCCTGGATGCCTACCACTACCACCACCCCTACTCATGGGGGCCTGGATGCCTACCACTACTACCATCCCCACTCATAGGGGATGGATGCCTACCACTACCACCACCCCTACTCATGGGGGCCTGGATGCCTGCCACTACTACCATCCCCACTCATAGGGGGATGGATGCCTACCACTACCACCACCCCTACTCATGGGGGCCTGGATGCCTACCACTACTACCATCCCCACTCATAGGGGGATGGATGCCTACCACTACTACCACCCCTACTCATGGGGGCCTGGATGCCTGTCACTACTACCATCCCCACTCATAGGGGGATGGATGCCTACCACTACCACCACCCCTACTCATGGGGGCCTGGATGCTTGCCACTACTACCATCCCCACTCATAGGGGGATGGATGCCTACCACTACCACCACCCCTACTCATGGGGGCCTGGATGCTTGCCACTACTACCATCCCCACTCATAGGGGGATGGATGCCTACCACTACCACCACCCCTACTCATGGGGGCCTGGATGCCTGCCACTACTACCATCCCCACTCATAGGGGGATGGATGCCTACCACTACCACCACCCCTACTCATGGGGGCCTGGATGCCTACCACTACTACCATCCCCACTCATAGGGGGATGGATGCCTACCACTACCACCACCCCTACTCAGGGGGCCTGGATGCCTACCACTACCACCACCCCTACTCATGGGGGCCTGGATGCCTGCCACTACTACCATCCCCACTCATAGGGGGATGGATGCCTGCCACTAATATCATCCCCACTCATGGGGGATGGATGCCTACCACTACCGCCACCCCTACTCAGGGGGCCTGGATGCCTACCACTACCACCACCCCTACTCATGGGGGCCTGGATGCCTGCCACTACTACCATCCCCACTCATAGGGGGATGGATGCCTACCACTACCACCACCCCTACTCATAGGACGGGTAATGCATGACACAACCAGCATACTCCAACATAAGGAATGTCTGAAAAATACATCCCCCCAACACCATGACAAGCGTGTGTAGTCTGTGTCAAATGCCTACAACACTGAACATGACATTGAACATACAATGTGACCCCCTATCACATGTGTCACACATAAATGTGTGTGGCCTCCACAATGCAAGCAGACCATGACCACTGTGGCAATGGGGTCTAAAGCCCCATCACCACAGTGACCAAAAGGTAAGTGTGGGGTCCATAGCTGAAGCACATTTTGAACATTGTGGCAATGGGGTCTAACACCACATCACCACAGTGACCAAAATGTAAGTGTGGGGTCCATAGCTGAAGCACATTTTGAACATTGTGGCAATGGGGTCTAACACCCCATCATCACAGTGTCCAAAAGGCAAGTGTGGGGTCCATAGCTGAAGCACATTTTGAACATTGTGGCAATGGGGTTTAAAGCCCCATCACCACAGTGACCAAAATGTAAGTGTGGGGTCCATAGCTGAAGCACATTTTGAACATTGTGGCAATGGGGTCTCTCACCCCATCATCACAGTGACCAAAAGGTAAGTGTGAGGTCCATAGCTGAAGCACATTTTGAACATTGTGGCAATGGGGTCTAACACCCCATCATCACAGTGACCAAAAGGCAAGTGTGGGGTCCATAGCTGAAGCACATTTTGAACATTGTGGCAATGGGGTTTAAAGCCCCATCACCACAGTGACCAAAATGTAAATGTGGGGTCCATAGCTGAAGCACATTTTGAACATTGTGGCAATGGGGTCTAAAGCCCCATCACCACAGTGACCAAAATGTAAGTGTTGTCATGTGAAAAGCTGCAAATGCCAAACTGCATGGATGATTCCTGGTCACACAACAACAAACACATCAGTGGCATAGTAGTCCTTGTGTCCCATAGCAACATAGATTGGGTGAGGCAAACAGTGCAGTGCCAATGAAACATCGCTTTGGCCATGTGCAGACAAACATCCCCCATGGGGGCTCACATTGTCAACATTCACGAATTACACAATGACAGAAGTGACCATCAAAATGCAGACCCACACATCAGCACCAATGGACACACAAATGTAGATATCCTGTGGAGACTGTAGATGTCAGATGAACAAATACCATTCCATGGCAGCAATAGGACATACAAACCATGATCATTGTGCTGACTGATGACCAAGGAGTCCCAGGGACAGCAGGGGAAAGCCACCAAACAACATACAGCCAATGGCACACTAAAGAAATGCCAATGCAGTGGTGCAAATGCACAAACACAAACAGGCTGACTCACACTGCATATCAAACACAACAGGTGATGGGGAGGTGTGCCAGTGTCCCCAGGCAACCACACAACACATGAGGAGGCCTGAATCCCTATTACACAGATGTGTATACAGTGCCACACAAAAGTAACTCATGGATCGGATTCCCCTATGTGGGCAATCAGGCATTGTTAGATGAGAGGGAGCACAAATTACAAATGTCACACAAGCTTGTAGGAACAGCAACTAACACAGCAAGAGACAGACCCACCACAGCACTACCCCCAGGGACCCCACATTGTGGTGACACTGGCCTGCATGATAATCCCACTGTGATGACAAAGGTAGATGTCGTACACACAGTGAACCAAAGTCATGTTTCCTGAGCAACTAACTACCATCACACCTACACAAGCACAAATCAATCAGCACGGCCTGTCAGCCAAGGCCAACATGGAGGTAGGGGTCTAGCCGTGCAACAACTCTCATTTGCACACACTCAACACCACACACCTTGACCTCCACCAATGTGCAGCAGTGAAGCTCACATGGACTGGTGACATTGCACATGCACCCATGACAATCCCAGGGGTGGTGGGGGGAACTAAGGTGGAGATACCCATCACACATGGCCAGTCAACAAGACTTGTGAATGTCTGACACACTGCACAGTACGCTGTACATGGGCATGACGTCAAATCCACACCAACCAATGGGATCCCGGCCACAGGGGCCTGGAGCAAGGGTAGGACGAGGGCTAGTTGCCTATCTACGCCTATTACCGGAGCAACGACGTGCTCTGGCCATCCCCGTCAGCCTTAGACGTTGTGACTAGGGGTCTACAGTATTCCCCAGTACACGTCTACTAGGGCATTCCTACCGGTCCTGGTAATTTATGTTACTGTACTGAATACCAGACGGTAGTGCACTTTATCACCCTTTCTCTCTATCGGTCCTGACGAAGTGCCAATCGACCCGTTAGGGGCGAACCAGGCACGAAACATGTTGACCACACGCACCTAGACTGCCCTTGAGGAACATTATTTCCACACAGGGGTACACACACTTTTTTATTTAGGCTAGAGCTACCTAGTTAATTAAAAATTGGTTCAATAGGATTGCTCTATACCTATTTATTTTTCCTACCACCTTGTGCACTACCTAACCCCCACACCCGCACGCACCCTATGGCTTCTTCTTCAAAAGATCCCCGGCAAAGAGCCCCGGTTTTGGGAGCCCGTCAGGCATTGCAGCGCCGGCCTGACGAGGGGCAACCGCCCGATGATGAAGCATCACACCTCCCGGGGTGTGTGAGGGCATCACGAAGAAAGACCTGTCTTTTCCACACGTCCAGACAGGAACTGCACACCCCCTTTAGATATTCAGCTATACCCGGGAGCCTGTGCGCAGGACCTCCTAACTAGCTCCCTGTCCCTCCTTTTCGAAACAATCCCGGCCACAGTCACACACCAATGAATAAGCCAAGGTCACCCACCAAGAACACACATAGACAACTTCCAACATTGCAGCTCTGACCCTGAGGAGTGGCAGCAGTCACACACACAACGTGTCACAATCACTGAAAGGTAACACAAAATGTAAATTACATGACTTGTGTAACCAACAAGTGCCAAGGGGAATCCTGACTGTGTCTCATCTGCGTTTGCCCACAAACTCAGCCCTGACAGCAAACACACCTATGGATGACACCCTGATGACCAGTAATGTGCCATGCACCCACATCACAGAGAACCCAGGGTGAAGATTTGGGGGAACATAGGTCAACTCAGCAAGCATCACAAACAGGAACATCACTAGGGATCCCAGCCTGTGTTGCAAAATGGAAGTGAACACACACAGACATGCTCACACAACACACACCTTGGGCTCAGGCAATGTCACGGAATTACACACTGCCATGAGGGGACTCCACTCCTGTGTAAGGAAAGCTGTGCCATACGTTGTCTCTGCAGGGCTCTATCATGTCAGCAGTACACTTGGTCACTCAGTCAACAATTAGCACAAAATGAAGGCTCTCGTCACATCAGCCTGGTCATGGGAGTGTCACCGAAATCATCTGCACAGATCCAACACACATGTATAGCAAGTTGCACTGATAACACAGATGAGTCCTTCCCCATTGATGCCCAAACTTGCATGTCCAGTGGAGATGGTCACACGGTCAGGGAAACAGACAAATTGAACAATGGCAAGCACAACTGATGTGCAGGGGTGTAAGCCACAGATGTGATATTGCAAATAAATGTAGGAAATCCCATTGGCAAATATTGAAAACATGACACCCTCATATTGCTGCAAAGGATGACATGGCTACACACCAGGATAGGACACATTCCCCCTGGACCACATGGGGTCCTGCACAGTAACACTTCATTTTCATGATACCAAATATCACCATCACTGCAGCAAGGGCATGGTTAGCATCATCAACATCAAGTACATCTGAAGCAAAACCACCAGAGAACAGAAAGGAGCTTTATTCAGCATATGTGTCTGAAAAATGAAAGTCCTGCAAAAATACAAAGGCCAATGGCCAGTCCAACAGTTCAGTCCGAACAGGGTGACAGTGGCAGATGTCACCCTCTGCTTGCCTGCACTGATATGGAGCAGGGACATTCCCCTCGGAGGGGTATATGGGGGGGGCAGGCCAGGCACCGCAGGGACAAGATCAGGGCTCACCAGAAGGAGGCAGGGAAGGGGTGGCTGGTGGTGGAGAGTCACTGACAACTGCAGTGGAGGTGTCTGACATGGTGTGTGCCGGCACAACTGGGGGGCATGAGTCAGATGGTGTGGGTGCCGGCACGACTGCAGTAGTCCGGCCAGATGGAGTGGACAGGTTCCCCACTGCAGTGCCCAAGTCAGACGGGGTGGTAGTGTACTCCACTGCAGTGCCCATCTCCGGGGGAGTAGAATGAGGTTCAGGTAAGGTGGGCAGGACAGAGGGGGAGGACACGGTCTCCACATCAGTGGCACAAACATGTGCAGCGGGGGTGTGGGGCTGGAAGAGCAAGTGGGTGGAGGAGAAGGCCGCATCATTTTGGGGATGGTGTATCTGTGGGTGGGGGAACCTGGGACAGGGTGTGGTGGGGGAACCTGTGTTGTGGGTGACTGAGGGATGGAGGAAGGAGACAGTGTGGTTGAGCTGCAGGGCGGTGGCGGGGTCTTGCTCTTCCGGGACCGGGGGACTTGCGGGTGGGGGCCTCAGGCTGTCTGCACCTGGGGGAGGGTGTCCGGGGCGAGGGGCACTCCCCTCTGTGTGGGTGGACTTCCTCTTCCCCCTGTATGCTGGATCAGCGGGATCGGAGGGGAAGAGGCCGAGGTCACAGAGGAAGAGCTGCTTTGTAGGTGGGGTTGCAGGTGAGGCAAGGAAAGGGGTCTTGGAGGGAGAGGATTTTGAGGACTGCGGAGTGAGTGTGGATGCCTGTGTGTGTGTCTGTTCCCCATCCCCTGTGGGTGTGGTATCAGTCCCCTGAGGATGCTTGTGTGCATGTTTTGCCCTTGTTCTGTGTGTTTCTGTGCTGCTCGTGTCTGTGTGTTTGGGTGATTGTGCAGGTGTGCATGTGCTTGGGACAGGTAGGGTGCCAGGAAGTGTGGATGGGGCAGAGGTAGGAGGGGTGATGGACTGTTGGAGGAGGGACACTGCTGCCGTCAGGGAGGAGTCCATGGACCTATTGCTCCTCTGTAGGGCAGACATGCCCGTCGAGATGCCCTCCATGAACGACACCAGCTGTGTCAACAGAGTGGTGTGTGCATGGAGGACACTCAGCATTGCTGTCTGCCCTACATGGAGCTGCCGAAGTAGGTACACAGACTCCTCACTCAGGGCAGCAGGGGACACAGGGGCAGGGGGTGCGGTGCCTGGCACGAAGGAGACACGCTCCCGGACACGGGAGCCTCCACGGACCTCTGGAATGGGAGCCAATGGGAGGGCGGTGGTGGTGGTGGTAGTGGTGGCGGGGCCAGACATACTGGCTGGGGTGTGTTGGCTGCTGACACCCGCCTCCACAAGGGAGTCATCCTCCGAGCTGCTGTGGTCCTCAGCTGAGGTGGATGGTGCTGAGGACTCCTCGGTGTGGCTCCCCTCGCCCTCCGTGCCACTGGGTCCCTCCGACCACTCATCGCCTGCTGACCCAGTCTGGGTCTGCAGCTCCTCCTGGTCCGTGGAGCTGTCCCCTCCTGTGGCCGTGGATGTATCTGCAAACAATTAGGGAAACAGACAAACATCAGTCACCTGCACTGACCGCACACACCACAGTAAGTACAGCACATTACAGAGAAAGCCCTGGCATCCTCAGTTGAACATTGCCAAAAGTGCTCACACAGATTAGGAGAAGCCAATTGTCAGTCTGATGGTCAACCATGGCACTCACATCCCTCCTGCCCTTGCACCCATCTGTCTGGTGCCTGTTGGATGGTAATACCCCAGTGTGGACACAAGCACCACGTACACAGTTGTTGGACATTGCAGAGAACACGGTGAAGTATGTGAACATGCACACATCACATCTCTTGCCACTGAGTTAGTACAGGTGTCCGGGTAAAGGGATGGCCAGAGTCAAATTAGAAATGCATGTGATGCATACCA
This sequence comes from Calotriton arnoldi, assembly GCA_963921515.1. Classification (NCBI taxonomy): domain Eukaryota; kingdom Metazoa; phylum Chordata; class Amphibia; order Caudata; family Salamandridae; genus Calotriton; species Calotriton arnoldi. The sequence continues at coordinate 510,501 of CAWUFW010012249.1, forward strand.
GCACCAGACACCATGATGCACCCATGTCCGGATAGTCAATGCCACAATGGGGTGCATGTTGCACATGTAACTCCCCTGCAGGATCACTCTTAGGAAGTTAAATGGCATGGCACAGGCATGCCTGCAAAGTCATACATCACTGTCTCCAGTCACATGGGCATGGCAGCCAGCCAACAACAGTCTGCACTGTGTGACAATCCTAGGAAATGGGGAATGCAAGTTATGTAGCTGACAAGTGCACATGTCCATCCCCCACAAACCACATCATCTGAACTCTTATTTGGCCACGTCATGCCAATTGGACATATGGGAGACATGAAACACAACTCTATGAACCTGAGCACCTCACAGTCTGCTGTGATTGTAAAACAGCTGCCTGAAGTTCACAGTCGCATACACCTGTGTGCACAGTCAAGTGATCAAACACCTATGAGTCACAGAAGTATCGTCTCTCATGGTCACATCTCAGATGGCATGCTGAGCCCTAAACGATAAACATCCCAGTAGTCCTGACAACGAAGCCACGGCACAATGACACAGAGGCAGACACCTGAGGGAACATTTCACTGATCACAACATGTCAGCTGATACACGGGAGTGGGAGTACAGAGTGTATTGTATGCCCTGGAGTAGGCATGACTGTCCTGCTCCACCTGAAAGAGGGATGAGCCCTGGACAGTAGGCAGGTGGCTAAGCATGTGTGACACACTTGATATACATACTCCTGAGGCCCAAACATTGTTCCCACCCACAGCATGGGGTGTGCCAAATACCCCAGGGACATATGGTGATTCAGATCAGCAAGTGGACCACATATCAAAGTTACACCCAGATTACATGTCAGAACTTAGGCATTGTGTAGGCAATTGACCCACCCATGAATCCCACAACATAGTCACGGGAACAAATGCTGTCCCCCACCCTGAGCGAAGCAAAATGCAATGACACAGTACCCAAGTGACACAATTTCCTGACTGTAAGGGCCACACATATGCGTATCAGATGAGGAGTGGGCATGTCACAATTGAGGGACATGGGTCCTGGACCACAAGACTGATGTACTGTGGAAGTTTAACCAGGCCAGAGGAGGGCACATAGCATGTCAGACAAAGTGCACAGTGCAGTCATGGACTCACCCCCTCCTTGCTGCTGTGTGGCCTTCAGCTGCCCATCCAGGTCAGGGAAGACCACCGCCAGGATCCTGAGCATGTGGGGGTCAGGGTCCGGTGTGCGCCCCTCCTGCGAGGAGGCGACAGCTTCAGCTGGACCCTTGCGATCCTCCGGGTCCAGCCCCGAAGGTCCTGCCACCTCTTCTGGCAGTTGCGGATCCGACGCTTGTAGACCCCCACGGATCTTACTGCCCGGGCGATGGTCAGCCAGATTTCCTGCTTCTGGTGGGCATCAACCTGTGAGGATGACAAAGTGAAAAGGCCATTACTACACATGCAACATATACATGCATCACACAGTTGGATATACATGTCTCAATCACAGGGGCATATGATGTACACAGGCAGTGCAACGATGGCTATGAACAGTTTGCCAGCAGTTACTACATGGTATCATTGCATGGGAAGTAAACCTTGTTGGAATGCACTGTTACTGCACTGTACCTGTTCAGTGCATGTAACTACACACTTTGGGGGTGAGAACTACTCAGTGAGCATGCTATCCAGTGGTGTGCACACTGTAAGTCTTGCTAGTCAGACAACATGCACAATTAGTAAGGCAGTGGACAGCACACTCACCTGCTCCCCTGGTTTCCCATACAGCTTGCTGTACTGTGGAAGGAGGCTGTCCAGCAGGGCCTGGTTCTCCTCAAGGCTGAAGGCTGGGGCTCTCTCCACAGTACGTGCCATTGCAGTAGCCAGAGGATGCAGAGACAGCAGCAGTGTTGGTGGCAGATGTCGTCCTGGAGCATGTAGTGCAGGCAAGTGAGCTCTCAGGGGAATAGCCAGCATTATATGTGTGCTGCAGAGGCAGATACTGTCCCATGTGTCCAAAGTGATAGGTCCAAGTCGTTTGCATCTTCTGAATCTGGCCAATCCATGGAATTGCACCACTTATACACGCCCACAGCATCCTTCAAAAGTTAAACTTCATGACACCCATGTTTTTGCAACATTGTTGTGGCTGGCCAACTGAATTCACTGCATCAGACTCGTTCCAGCTTCGAAAACGCGTCCGTTGCCATGCCAGGCCCTAGCCAATGCATGCGCACCGTCCGGACCATTGCTGTACAACGGATATTTCAAAAGACAACGCGTACACGCTCACATCAAATGCAATGGCCAGTGCATGCACACCGATCGGTCCATTGCTGTACAACGCGTAACCGCTCACAACAGATTCAATGGCCAGTGCGTGCACACCGATCGTCCATTGCTGTACAACGCGTACCCACTCACAACAGATGCAATGGCCAGTGCGTGCACACCGATCGTCCATTGCTGTACAACGCGTACCCGCTCACAACAGATGCAATGGCCAGTGCGTGCACACCGATCGGTCCATTGCTGTACAACCCGTACCCGCTCACAACAGATGCAATGGCCAGTGCGTGCACACCGATTGGTCCATTGCTGTACAACGCGTACCCGCTCACAACAGATGCAATGGCCAGTCCGTGCACACCGATCGGTCCATTGCTGTACAACGCATACCCGCTCACAACAGATGTAATGGCCAGTGCGTGCACACCGATCGGTCCATTGCTGTACAACGCGTATTCCGGGAAACAACGCGTACCCGCTCACAACAGATGCAATGGCCAGTGCGTGCACACCGATCGGTCCATTACTGTACAACGCGTACCCGCTCACAACAGATTCAATGGCCAGTGCGTGCACACCGATCGGTCCATTGCTGTACAACGCATACCCGCTCACAACAGATGCAATGGCCAGTGCGTGCACACCGATCGGTCCATTGCTGTACAACGCGTATTCCGGGAAACAACGCGTACCCGCTCACAACAGATGCAATGGCCAGTGCGTGCACACCGATCGGTCCATTGCTGTACAACGCGTGCCCGCTCACAACAGATGCAATGGCCAGTGCGTGCACATCGATCGGTCCATTGCTGTACAACGCGTACCCGCTCACAACAGATTCAATGGCCAGTGCGTGCACACCGATCGGTCCATTGCTGTACAACGCGTACCCGCTCACAACAGATGCAATGGCCAGTGCGTGCACACCGATCGGTCCATTGCTGTACAACGCGTACCCGCTCACAACAGATGCAATGGCCAGTGCGTGCACACCGATCGGTCCATTGATGTACAACGCGTACCCGCTCACAACAGATGAAATGGCCAGTGCGTGCACACCGATCAGTCCATTGCTGTACAACGCGTCCCTGTACAGGTCACTCGCATATGTCACCATGCTTGTCACTGGTGGACGTATGCCAGCCACATATACTTGCCAGGGACTCAGGGGCACACCTACAACACCACACCCAGTCCACACTGTATCCTAAGGCATGTAAGGCTGCATTACCTTTTCTGTGTATGGGGGTGAACATGTGGTTTTTGGGGTGGCACTTGGGGGCAGCCACTCCCAGGCTGTGCACGTGTTCATGGGGACAGGATCCTTTGTGTGTTGTGCACATGACCACTGTGATGTGCAACTGTTCATTTTGGAGCATGTGGCATGGTCACATTTCCATGTTGTGTATGTGTATGACATGTCACATACCCCCAGAGTCCCATGTGGGAAGGCATGTACGTCACAGGGTGACCCATTGCCACAATAGTGATGGCCCTCCACAGTCTGTGTGCATGTTGTGTTTCCGATGTCTCTGATTCCATGTGCACAATGGGAGACAGTCTCCACATCAACGTTGTTTGTGCATGGACTTTGATGTTGTGCGTGTGTGTGTCACAGACGTCCATGTCTGATCCTGCGGAGGCAACAGGGGCCACTACCTGTGGGAGTCATGTTTGTTTTTCTGACGTGTACATGATACGCCATGTCATGCCAGTGTCCATGTGGCAAGACAGGGTCACTGGGAATCTACCTGTCAATGAGCTGTGATGCCTGTGGCGCATCTGTCCAGACATGTCACTGTGGTGTGTGTGTGGAACGTGACAGCAGTAAATGGGTACTGTGACACAGCCTAATGGTTTCCCATAGCACAACCTGGAACCTGTTGTCAACACATGTTGAACTGAGATGTTAGATGAGGTCCATGTAGGTGCCATATATGTCCATACAGAACGGCACACACATCAAGTACTTGTGTCTCGTAATGATGTATCATGTGAAATTGAGTATGGTTAATGGCACATATGTGGGGTGACTGACAATCTTTCTTTCTTCACCTATGCACTGCAGGGCACCAGCTGTCCATAGACCACTCCCTGACTTGGCAACGATGGTGGAACGTGACAGCATCCGACGGTACCGCTTCACCAGGCAGCTGATTGAGGATTTGGCAGTGCGCTTGGCACCACATTTGCAACCTGACCGGCCGTACCCTACAGCGCTGACCCCCAAGGTGAAGGTGATGGCAGCCCTACACTTCTTTGCCACCGGTACCTTTCAACACACTGTGGCGACTGCTGGTGGGATGTCACAGACTATGTTCAGCCGTGTGCTACGCGATGTTTTGGAGGCAAATTTGAGATGCCTGAACCAGTACATCTATTTCCCTACACGTCAACAACTCACTGACGTCAAGAGTGACTTCCATGCCCTGGGGAGGATGCCACATGTCATTGGCTCCATTGATGGGACACATGTGGCTTTGGTACCACCACAATCAATCAATCACAGAATTTGTAGAGCGCACTACTTACCCGCGAGGGTCTCAAGGCGCTGGGGAGAGGGAAGGGGGGGGGATGCTGCTACTGGTCGAACAGCCAGGTCTTGAGTAGCCTCCTGAAGGTCAGCAGGTCTTGGGTCTTTCGTAGGCTTAGTGGAAGGGTGTTCCAGGTCTTGGCGGCGAGGTGTGAGAAGGATCTGCCGCCGGTGGTTGTTCTTCGAATGCGGGGGACGGTGGCGAGGGAGAGGTCGGCGGAGCGGAGCTGGCGGTTGGGGACGTAGAAGAAGAGTCGTCTGTTGAGGTAGGCTGGGCCAGTTTTGTGGAGTGCCTTGTGTGCGTGGGTGAGGAGTTTGAAGGTGATCCTCCTGTCGACGGGGAGCCAGTGCAGGTTCCTCAAGTGGGGGTGATGTGGCTGTGGCGTGGTACGTCGAGGATCAGTCGTGCGGAGGCGTTTTGTATGCATTGCAGTCGCTTGATGAGCTTGGCCGGGGCTCCCGCGTAGAGGGCGTTCCCATAGTCCAGTCTGCTACTGACGAGGGCCTGGGTGACTGTTCTTCTTGTGTCTGTCGGGATCCACCTGTAGATCTTGCGAAGCATGCGGAGGGTGTTGAAGCAGGAGGAGGAGACTGTGTTGACTTGCTTGGCCATGGATTGCGTTGAGTCGAGGATGACTCCCAGGTTGCGTGCGTGGTCGGTGGGTGTCGGGGCTGCTCCCAGCGTCGTTGGCCACCAGGAGTCGTCCCAGGCTGAGGGGTTGGAGCCGAGGATGAGGACCTCCGTTTTGTCCGTGTTCAGCTTTAGTCGGCTGATCTTCATCCAATCGGCGACGGCCTTCATTCCTTCATGGAGTTTGGCTTTGGCGGCGAGGGGGTCCTTGGTGAGGAGAGGATCAGTTGAGTGTCGTCGGCGTGAGGAGATAATGTTGAGGTCGTGTTGTATGGCGATGCGTGCGAGCGGGGCCATGTAGATGTTGAACAGTGTTGGGCTGAGGGACGATCCCTGGGGTACGCCGCAGATGATCTCGGAGGCTTCGGATCGGAAAGGTGGGAGGCGGACTCTCTGGGTTCTGCCGCCGAGGAAGGAGGTGGTCCATTCCAGGGCCTTGTCTCGGATCCCTGCGTCGTGGAGGCGTGCGCGTAGAGTGCGGTGGCAGACAGTGTCGAAGGCGGCGGAGAGGTCCAGCAGGATGAGGGCTGCGGTCTCACCATTGTCCAGCAGGATCCTGATGTCGTCGGTGGCGGCGATGAGGGCAGTCTCAGTGCTGTGGTTGCTGCGGAACCCTGATTGGGATGGGGTCCAGGATGCTGTTTTCTTCGAGGTATCGGGTTAGCTGTTTGTTGACGATCTTCTCGATGACCTTGGCTGGGAACCGAAGCAGAGAGATGGGCCGGAAGTTCTTGAGGTCTCTCGGGTCCGCCTTGGGTTTTTGAGTAGGGCGTTGATCTTTGCGTGTTTCCAGCTCTCTGGGAAGGTCGCGGTCTCGAAGGAGAGGTTGATGATGTTGCACAGGTGGGGTGCGATGGAGCTGCTGGCTTTGTTGAAGATGTGGTGCGGGAAAGGGTCTGACGGGGAGCCGGAGTGTATTGTGCTCATGGTCTTGATGGTGTCCTCGATGTTCACGCTGGCCCAGGCTGGCAGGGGGTCATGGTCGATGGTGTGTGGCGGGTCTGGTGTATCGATCTTAGTTGGGGTTGTCTGGGTGTCGAAGCTGTCGTGGATGTCGGCGATCTTGCGGTGAAAGAAGGTGGCGAGGGAATCGCACAGGGGTTGCGACGGCGGGATGTCGTTGGTGTTGGAGCTGGGATTGGAGAGTTCCTTCACGATGTTGAAAAGCTCCTTGCTGTTGTGTGCGTTGTTGTCGAGGCGGTCTTTGAAGGAGATTCTCTTGGCGGACCTGATGAGGTGGTGGTGGTTACGGATGGCATCTTTGTGGGCTGTGTGGCTGTCCGGTGTCTTATCGCTGTGCCATTTCTTCTCTAGTTTCCGGCAGGTGCGCTTGGAAGCTAGGAGTTCCGAGGTGAACCAGCTGGCTCTTTTGGTGGTGTCGCTGTAGGTGAGCTTTTTCAGCGGGGCGAGGGTGTTGGCACAGTCGTCCATCCATCGTCTGAGGTTGCAGGCAGCGTCGTCGGTGTTACCACAGGCACATGAGCAGGCATACAGGAACAGGAAATATTATCATTCCATCAATGCTCTGGTGGTATGTCTTGCAGATATGAGCATCTCACATGTGTGTGCCCGTTTCCCTGGTTCGGCACACGATGCCTACGCGATGAGGAGTAGTCGCATCCCAAGGATGATGTCACAGATGCAGAACCAGCGTGCCTGGCTTGTCGGTGTGTACTGACTTTGTACCATTGTGTGTGTTCTGCTATGTTGTGTTCCGCCCTCTTTTCCAACTCTGCTAATATGCAATTGTCTGTCTGTAGGTGACTTGGGATACCCCAACATGCCGTGGTTGCTGACACCCCTCAGGAACCCTGTGACACCAGCCCAGATGTGCTACAATGAGGCACATGGTCGGACCAGGAGAGTGAGCGAGCGGACATTTGGTCTCCTGAAGAGCCGCTTCCGCTGCCTGGACAAGACAGAAGGGGCCCTCCCATATGCCCCAGCAAAGGTGTGCAAGATTGTCATCGTCTGCTGCATGCTACACAACCTGGCAGTGCGGAAGGAGTTGCCTCTCATCCTGGATGACGATGACCAACATCCGCCACCTGTGGAGGATCCTGGCCTGGGCCACGATGCCAGTGATGATGATGATGATGATGGTGATGTCCGCACACAGCTCATCACCAACTTCTTCAGCTGAATGTGAGTATCCAGAGATGTCATGTCAATGATGTGTGTTTGCGTGATATGTGTTGGTGGTGCTCTGGTGCTGTTTGAGTGTGGCCATGTGCTACTTGACTGGAAGCGTGCAGCGATGTGTCCTTACAGGTAGTCTGTACTCCCCAACAGTGTTGACATGCTAACTTGGTTTTCTGTGAGTATCTTGTGACATGTATTGGCCTTGAGTATTGCAGTTCTATCCTGTTCTTCCGTGCTTTTGACTGTGTGTCATGTCTGACCTTCACAGGGTACTTTCAGAGTTGTTTGGTGAACTGTGATCCCCCGACACCATGATTCAACTTCCAGGGTGGAAGCAGTCGTTTCCCTACAGGTAATGTGCCACACACCCCTGGACTTTATTTCTTCTACACTTGTTGACTGTGTGGCCACTGCCACGTAGGATTACCTTGCATCTGTAGTGGAAACAACATGTTGCAAATGTGTAATAAGCCTGTGCTTCACTTTGGGTTGTGCGTTGTCTGTGGTCACACATCTGACTGACATGTGCTTACTGCACCTGTGGGCTAGTTAACACAGACTGTGAATAGGTGTGGTGTCTGTGCATTCCACTGTATTTCCTGGCAACATCAGTGTAGGCGATGAGTCTGATGGCCCTGGTGTGTATGTGTTGTGTAGCCCTAGTGGTGTGTCTCCCTCATATGTGTCACGTCGCCATGACTCACATGACGGTGTTGAACTTGCTGTAGCAGTTAGCATGCACAGTGTCATTTAGCAGATCACCATCTACATGACAAAAACCACGTTGGAATCACAACAGAGGCAAGTATGGTGTATTAGTGAGTTTATTTACATACATGTGTGAGGATAGTGCACAGGATGGTGGGTGCTGTACATTGGGATTGGAATCCAAAGTTCCCAGATGAGTTGGAAGGCTTGGTAGCAGAAATGTCCTGAGTAAAGTCCACAGTCATCTGATACATTGGGCCAACTTAAGCTCCCCATGTCATGTGGGAGAGTTGTGTTGCATTCGACAGGGTAAACAGTTTGCACACAAAGGAGAATTTCCAGAACAGGTGTTGGGTTCCTGGGGGATGTACATGGCCATCGGCCTCTCAGTTTTCCTTCCTCGGACGACCCCTCTTCTTCCAGGGGGACCCTCACGTGCAGGCTGCTGCGGTGCAGAGGACTCTCCGCCAGAGTCCTCCTCCCTCCCTGTGGCAGTTGCAGTTGTTGCAGCACCAGATGTTGTGGGCACACAGGGAGGTGTGGCCATGTTGGTGCTAATCTGGCGGAGGCATGTCAATATGTCCCTATGCACCGCTGTCAGTTCTTCCAATGTGTCCCACTTGGACTCCATGCCAGACATGTGTGTCTCCACACGGGACATGTGTGTCTCCACACGGGACATGTGTGAGTCCAAGCGGGCATGATGGGCAGCCTGCTGCTGTTGAATGTCCTTGAGGATCCCCACTACCTGGCTGACCTCTCCGGTGCTATTCTGGTACGCCTCAGCAATGCGTGCCAGTTGTGGGTCATCATGCAGTCCAGGCCCCTCTGCAAACAGCGACCTATGTCTACCACCCCTCCCACCACCCCTGGCGACACGTGCGGGACCTGTGGTGGCACGCACAGGTGACCGTAGGCCCACTTGGGGGTTGTTACTGGGCTCGTTGTCCGTTGCTCCACGTTGGGCCGGGGTCCCTGTGCTGTTGTCATCGGTGGTCCTTGGTCTGTCCGTGTTGTCAGGGGTGGTCTGTGTGTTGGCAGTTGTTGGAGGGTGGGTGCAGGGGGTGCAGATGTTGGTCCTGCTGGTGCTGCATGATGACTCGCACCGGAGGGGCCATGGTGGGTCTTCGCCATCCGAGGAGTGCAGAGGCTGTTCCACACCAGTGAGCTCAGTGTCCCCGGAGCCTGGGACAGGGACTCCTCCTCGTCTGCTGCTGTGTCCCCATCATCACCAGTTTTTGGAAGAGACACACAATGTATGTTATGTTTCTACGGGCATCAATGGTTCACACACCTGACAGTTGTGACTGTACCTCTGGATGCGGGCCTGTACATTGCATTGTCCTAAGTTGTCACAGTCAGAGGTTGATATTGGTGTAGCACATTGTCCTGCCAACCTGAAGCTTTTCTATGTGAAAGTTGAGGTGTGTGCATGGCCAGCATTGGTGGTATTTGGTGGACATCCGGCCCTCCTTATCCCACCATGGAACGTGCTTCCATTGCAGGGAGTGCAAGTTGGCTTTCAGGATGTCAGTCAGTGGTGTCCTGCTGTTGGTTGGTGCCCAGTTCCCAGCAGGGGCTTGTGCTCCCACAGCAGTACCCAGTGTCAGCCATCTTGTCAGTTGTTTTCCACTCCCTGTGATGTGAGCATGGTTCAGAGTGGTGTTGATGGTCCAATTGTGAGGGTGACCAATATCTGTGACTACAACTCCCATCATGCTATGGCCTACACCCCCTTCCCAGCATGCCCATACTTCCTTCCTTTTGAGTGGAGTTCACAGTGTGTGAGTGTGACAGCAATGGCAAGATGGCTGACAGTGGTATCCTGCTGTTTGTTGGTGCACAGTTCCCAGCAGGGCCTTGTGCTCCCCACAGCTGAGGCCAGTGTCAGACATCTTTGAAGTGGCTTTTCACTGGCTGTGAGGTGTGCATGCTTCAGAGTGAGCTTGCTGGGCCATGTGGGTGGGGGATGTTGAGCTGTGACTACCACTCCCATCATGCTATTGCATACACCCCCCTTCCCAGCATGCCCATACTTCCTTCCTTTTGAGTGGACTTCACTGTGTGTGAGTGTGACAGCAATGGCAAGATGGCTGACATTGTGGTCCTGTTGTTTGTTGGTGCACAGTTCCCAGCAGGGCCTTGTGCTCCCCACAGCAGTACCCAGTGTCAGCCATCTTGTCATTTCTTTTCCACTCCCTGTGATGTGAGCATGGTTCAGAGTGGTGTTGATGGTCCAATTGTGAGGGTGACCAATATCTGTGACTACAACTCCCATCATGCTATGGCCTACACCCCCCTTCCCAGCATGCCCAAACTTACTTCCTTTTGAGTGGAGTTCACAGTGTGTGAGTGTGACAGCAATGGCAAGATGGCTGACAGTGGTGTCCTGCTGTTTGTTGGTGCACAGGTCCCAGCAGGGCCTTGTGCTCCCCACAGCTGAGGCCAGTGTCAGACATCTTTGAAGTGGCTTTTCACTGGCTGTGAGGTATGCATGCTTCAGTGTGAGCTTGCTGGGCCATGTGGGTAGGGGATGTTGAGCTGTGACTACCACTCCCATCATGCTATTGCCTACACCCCCCTTCCCAGCATGCCCATACGTCCTTCCTTTTGAGTGAACTTCACTGTGTGTGAGTGTGACAGCAATGGCAAGATGGCTGACAGTGTGGTCCTGTTGTTTGTTGGTGCACAGTTCCCAGCAGGGCCTTGTGCTCCCCACAGCAGTACCCAGTGTCAGCCATCTTGTCATTTCTTTTCCACTCCCTGTGATGTGAGCATGGTTCAGAGTGGTGTTGATGGTCCAATTGTGAGGGTGACCAATATCTGTGACTACAACTCCCATCATGCTATGGCCTACACCCCCCTTCCCAGCATGCCCATACTTACTTCCTTTTGAGTGGGTTCACAGTGTGTGAGTGTGACAGCAATGGCAATATGGCTGACAGTGGTGTCCTGCTGTTTGTTGGTGCACAGGTCCCAGCAGGGCCTTGTGCTCCCCACAGCTGAGGCCAGTGTCAGACAGCTTTGAAGTGGCTTTTCACTGGCTGTGAGCCCATACTTCCTTCCTTTTGACTCTGCTTCCCTGTGGGGTAGTGTGCCTGTGCTGACAGGATGGCTGACAGTGTTGTCCTGGCGTTTGTTTGGCTACAAGTCCCAAGAGTGCTTCACACAGCATTACCCAGTGTGGTTGTTCTTTGTGGGATATTTAATTAGAGTGTGAGGCAATGCATTCTCCCAGGTGAGTTGTGTGGAGTTTGTGTTAAGGGGGTGTGTGAGAAAAGCTGCTGGTGACTATGGTCAGAGCTGTCAGTCCTCCTTCCCACCCAGCCAGATATCCCACCATGGACCGTGCTTCCATTGCAGGGAGTGCAAGTTGGCTTTCAGGATGTCAGTCAGTGGTGTCCTGCTGTTGGTTGGTGCCCAGTTCCCAGCAGGGGCTTGTGTTCCCCACAGCAGTACCCAGTGTCAGCCATCTTGTCAGTTGTTTTCCACTCCCTGTGATGTGAGCATGGTTCAGAGTGATGTTGATGGGCCAATTGTGAGGGTGACGTATATACTGTACTGTGTTGTACTGTGTTGTTATGCAACAAAATAGACAACGAAAACAATCTGAAAATCAATATACAAAACTCATTCGCAAACTACAAGAGCATACTGAAGTTATTATTAACAAAGCAGACAAAGGCGGGAACATTGTTCTGTGGCCAAGAGTTATGTACATGGAAGAAGCTTGGTTGCATCTCAACGATACTAACTGTTATAGGAAAGCTAACTTCCAGGAATTAAGACAAAATAAAGAATACGTCTTCAGTGAATTGGCACAGTGGAAGCGTGTTGGCTTGCTATCTAAAAATGAATACAGTTTTCTGAAAAATGATCATCCTATGACTCCCTTTTGTACTTCATCCCGAAAGTGCACAAAAATGTGGTACCAGTCCCTGGCAGACCGATTATTTCGGCACAGAAAAGCTTATTGGAGGCTATGTCAAAATATGTAGATCATTTTTTGCATGAATTTGTAGAAAATTTGCCATCATTCATCAGGGACACTGGACACTTTTTAATTAAACTCAAAACAGTTACATGGGAGGAAGACTGTCTTTTAATAGTGATGGACATTAGTTCGTTATACACCAGTATTCACCATAGTGATGGTACGAATGCAATTCGCTATTATTTGCAGAAAAGAAGTATACACATGTACGAACATAATAAGTTGTTGGTTAAAATGATAGAGATTTGTTTGACCCACAATTACTTCCTATTCAACAAGGAAATATTCCAATAGCTACGTGGAGTGGCCATGGGGGCATGCTTCTCCCCTAGCTACGCGTGTTTACACTAGGAAATTAAACAAACTGTGTTTTCAGGAATTCTGCTAAAGGAGGAAATTTAGTTTTGTGCCCTATGAATAAATATATGAATGAAGCATATTTACAATTGAATGATGATCTTTGTTATTGAAGAGTTACACAAGATACTTTGAGATTGGCCAAAACACAATACAATAATGAATTAATATATTGGAGGGATCAAGGCTTATTAAGTCATGATGAGTATCAGTTTTTACGTATAGACAAACATAAAATACCTGTGTTTTACCTTATACCCAAAATACACAAAGATAGAACCAAACCTCAAGGGCACACCATAATTTCAGTGCTAGGGAGCACGTTTGAAAATACATCCAAATTTGTAGACCATTTTCTAAGAGATTTTGTGATCAACATTCCCTCGTATTTAAAAGATGCCAGAGAATTTTTTTAAAAAGTGTTTGACAACACATGGGAGGATAATTATGTGCTTATGACTATTTATGTGTCAACATTATATACAGGCATACAGCATGAAGATGGCTTGAAAGCAGTAGAGCACTTCATGGGATCTAGACCTCTCAATTTGTGGAAACACACGAAAATGATCCTGACCCTGATCAAAAGATGTTTAGAAAATAACTTCCTTTTATTCAATAAGGAACTTTCCATCAGGATAGAGGGACGGCTATGGGCACCTGCTTCGCCCCCAGCTATGCTAATTTGCATATGGGCTGGTGGGAGGAGCAGGTGCTACAGGCCAATTTTTAACAGGGACAGTCCGAATCTGTGATTTTATGGTGTCGCTTTGTAGACAACATTTTTGTTATTTAGAGGGGATCAACTGCAGTGCCAAACAGTTTGTAGAAAATATAAATATAAATGACTTGAATTTGCATTTTACTAGCACAGTAAGTGATATCAATGTTGACTTTCTTGACCTAACAGTTTATGTTGAAAATGGAAAACTGCAGACCAAACTATTTTAGAAAACCTACGGCAGGAAATACTCTCCTGCATGTGACAAGCTTTCATCTCCGGAACCTAGTAAAGAGCATACCATATGGTGAAAGCCTAAGAATAAGAAGGAACTGTTGCAATGAACAGGAAGAGGAGAAAGCCTTGAAGGAAATGGCCTGTAGGTTTCAAGAAAGAGGTTACACTTGTAACAATATTGAGGAAGCAAAGAGAAAGGCAAAGGCAATACCTAGAGAACAGTTAGTTTTTCAGAGAACGATATAGAAAAAATTAATTGGTAGAGAAGCTCCTCGTAGGCCAGGTCTAACGTTCAGAAGGGCCAAATCAATGAAGGATTCACTAAACAAAACGTAGCCCGGAAAGCAGTAGACAGACGAATACTTGGTTGGGCAATGTGAAAGGCTTTAGAAAGTGCAGTAAATGCAAAGCATGTAAGTTTGGGAGCAACGTAAAACATTATGAATCACCCTTGACCAATCAGAGAAAGCTAATAAAAGGCCAATATAACTGCAAAACAGATCATGCAATTTATGTATTATGCTGTCCATGTCTGTTTATGCATGTTAGGAGCACAGTACTTCCAGTACATAAAAGAATCGTACAACATATAAGGGCGATCAAGCACAAAGATAAGATCTACCCAGATGCTCACCATTTTGAAGAGAAACATGGAAGTGACACGAAAGGACTGGAATACTTTGTAATCGATTCTGTGCCCAAAAGCATTTGGGAAGGTAACAGGAAAAAGGAATCACAGACAATTGGAGTCTAGATATATCATCAAATTGAACACAAAGACACCATGGGGCTTAAATAGTGAAGAAGATTTCCACACACACTTATAGAGCTTTAGAAATGTCCTTTTCCTGATATTATTCCATTTTGAGGCGTTTGGAAACAATGTTTTAAAGTAATATCCACAACATTTGCACTTTGGTATACATTGCTCCTGGTGAGATATATAAATCATAGAAAAATTTAAATAAATTACCTGTAGACATAAAAGAAATACATCTTGGTGAGGAAGACAACTTTCAAATAGAGTCGAATATGGAGTAGTAATATCAGGAAGCTCTAAATTAAAACGCAATGTCCGTTAGGAACACATGTTAAGAAAAAGTATAATAATAAAATAACAAAATCACTGCGCAGTTTGTAATAATAAATGGGAGACTAGCAATACATGTGGATTGCAAGATTTAGCAATTTTATTAATTTTGATTGATTTCATTTGCCCACTTTAGGCTGAATCCCTTTGCTATATATATATATATATATATATATACATATATATATATATATGTGTATTTAATATTTATAAAAAAGCATATTCTTAAGGAAGTATATATTTTTAAGAAAGCATGTAATGATAGATGACATTTTTAACAATGTTCCGTAAGTTTTATTGCCCACTTGGGCAAAACTAACAGAGTATCTCCATATGAATGCACGTTTTAAAATGTAAACGTTTATTTGAGTAATGGGATATTTTAAGTTAATGAAACAGAATATATTTAAAAAAATGTTACACTCTGTATTGAATACAAGATGTTGTCAACACATTGTAACACTCAGGTAAAAGAACGGGTAAAGTTTGTTGTTACTTTCCGTTATCAAAGGAAGTGATTTACCTTTAAATATGAGTAAACAATATGGCGTCTTTGTATGTGAACAAGGCTGCGTGGCAGCCGAAATGCATTTATGGGGGCACAGTAGCACTTTATAAAATAAAAAGAAATGATTTAACCTGGAGAGTGATACACTGAGGTTGCTGACTCCAGAGAAAGCCGACACGCCCTTCATTAAGGAGCACGGTGGCGGGTAGCAGCTGTGGTGAAAAATAAGAATATATATATATATATATATATATATATATATATATATATATATATATATATATTCACTGAAAAACCATAGGTTTTAGGGACAGTTATAGTTAGTTGGACATTTCACTCGTACAAAACCCGTGAAATTCCCCCGTTATAGTTAGTTCAGCTAACTATAACTCGCGCCCACGCAATGCACTGCTGATGACGTCACATATTACATCACTCATGACATGGTCAGTGACATCACTGATGACATCACTGATGACATCTCAAATGACATCACTGATGACATCATCTAGTGACTGTGTTTCTGGAAAGTTTAAATATTTTTAATGTATATAGGGAAAGGCGTATTGAAGAATGAGTGGGTGTATAAGTGTCTGTATGGATGATTTAGTAGGTGCGTGACTAACTGTATAAGTGAGTGATTAAACGTATCTTACTGAATGCATGGGTTAGTGACTAAACTGGGTGAATGTCTGTATCCGTCTGTCTGTTGCTGTGTAAGTGGCTGCATGGGTTTGTGAATAGCTACATGAGTGTCTATATGAGTTATTGATTGGTTGTCTGAGTATCTGTATGGGTGCCTGAGTGTTTGTGTAGGTGGGGTGTGTGCGACTCTGTACATAGATGTGTGAGTGGGTGATTCACTGGGTGCATGATTTGAAGAGTGCGTCTGTGATGGACTGCTTGGGTGGGTGAGTGTGTGTATGGGTGTGTTAGTGAGTGAATGTATGTCCCAGTGGTACATGTGTGAGTAACTACATATGTGAAAGGCAGTATATATGTGTGTTGGAGTATATAAATAGCTATAAGCGAGAGTGTGTGATTGTGAGAGTGACTGTATGGATGAGTGTGTGCTTGTATCAGTGATTGTATAAGAGCGTAAGAATGTGCTAGTATTTGTATGAATAAGTGAGCTGGTGTGTGTATAACTGTATAGGTGAGTAAATGGCAGTGTGTTTAATTATTTGCATGACTGACTAGGTGTGTGAGTACCTCTATGGATGAGTGGCGGTGTTTGAGTGTCTATATAGGAGTATGAGTGCATATGATAGTCCTGTACTGAGTGACCGTAAGTATGAGTGACTGTACGGGTGAGTGAGTGGTTGTGTGTGTGTAGACCTAAGAATCAGTGAGTGGGTATGTAGTTATTGGTGTTGGAGTGTCTATGGTTTTGCGAATGGCAGTCTGTAATTTAGAGTGGGTGTATCAAAGGTTATATTAGGGTGTGAGGAGGTGCATCAGATTATCACGTGGATGAGGTCATCAGTGATGTCATCAGTGATGTCATTTGAGATGTCATCAGTGATGTCATCAGTGATGTCACTGACCATGTCATGAGTGATGTAATATGTGACGTCATCAGCAGTGAATTGCGGGCGCGAGTTATAGTTAGCTGAACTAACTATAACGGGGAATTTCACGGGTTTTGTACGAGTGCAATGTCCAACTAACTATAACTGTCCCTAAAACCTATGGTTTTTTCAGTGAATTTCATAGGTTTTTTAAATGCTAATTTCTAACTATAACGTGCCTGAAACCTTTGGTTTTTTCAGTGAATTTGTAAGGTTTTTTAAATGCTAATTTCTAACTATAACGTGCCTGAAACCTATGGTTTTTTTCAGTGAATTTCAAAGGTTTTGTAAATGACAATTTTTTAATTGTATTAATTGTTATATTTATTTTTTTGATACTGATTTACTACATTTTTTTCAACTATTTATTTTTAGATATTTTATTTTTTAAATGACATTGTAATTACATTATACATTACATTACAAAATATACTTTCTCAGAATGAATTACTTTAGTTTAAATACTTTGCAAATAGGCAATAGACTTTTAAGTACAGTAGTTACAGTTGTTGCAATGGGCAACACAATTTCAAACACAATGCAACATTGAGCTCAATGTGAATTTCTAGTTAAATGCAATTAGTTACTTTATGGATTACTTTTCTCACCACAGGACTGGATCCTAGATTCAGTCCTGGGACATCTCCTGTAAACAGTTGAGTAAAAGCGTTTTGGTTACAGTAGTGATTTTTAAGGAATATTATTGTATTTTAAAAGTTGACACTTGGAAACTTTTTCACATAGAATCACCAATGTTATCCTATGGGAGGAAATTCACTTAGCAGGTAAGTAGTGTTATCGTTACTTTTTCTTACTCAGTGGTGGATCCTGGATCCAGCACTGGTGCATCTCCTGTAAACAGTTGAAAGAATGCGTTTAAGTCATACAGGCGATTTATAAGGAATATTTGTAGTTTGTGAAAATCGACACTTTGAAACTTTTCTGCTGAAAACCAGACAATGGATTCCTATGGAAGGAAATACAAGTTACTGGTAAGTACGGTTAGAATTACTTTTCAGGGTCAGTGCTGGGCTAAAAGATGCAGCACTGGGTTCTCTCCTGATAACAGGTGAGTAAATCGGAATTCGTAGTTCGGCTGATTTTAGAGGAATATTATAAAGTTCCAAAACTCCACACTTTCCAAGTGAAACCAGTCAATGTTAGCCTATGGAAGGAAATTCAAGTTACTGGTAAGTATGGTTAAAATTACTTTTCAGGATCAGTACTGGGCTAAAAGATGCAGCACTGAGGTCTCTCCTGATAACCGGTGAGTAAATCGAAATTCGTAGTTCGGCTGATTTTATAGGGATATATCTGTATGTTTTAAAAATCGACACTTTGAAACTTTTTCAGCAAAAAGCAGGCAATGATATCCTATGGAAGGAAATTCAAGTTACTGGTAAGTACGGTTAAAATTACTTTTCAGGATCAGTACTGGGCTCAAAGATGCGGCACTGAGGTCTCTCCTGATAACAGGTGAGTAAATCGGAATTCGTAGTTCGGTTGATTTTAGAGGAATATTTGAACAATGGTGAAGGAAGGGGGTGGGGCCTGAGGTGACATGTCTGCAAACACGCCCTGTGGCGCGTTTTAAGTTGGAGAATTAATTCCTCCTCAATCCTGAGGGTCCCTAGGGGCCAACTAGCCCACCAGGAACCTCCAGTATGCGCCAGGGGGCTGCGTTGCAGAGAGGTGTACAGAGGCCACGCCCCTTTTACAACACTCAGCAACGCAGCTCCGTGGCGCTTACTGGAGGTACATGGTGGGCTAGTTGGCCCCAGGGACCCTCAGGATTGAAGAGGATTTAATTCCCCATCTTAAAATGCGCCACGGGGCCTGTTTGCACACATGTCACCTGAAGCCCCGCCCCCTCCCTTCACCACTGTGCAAACGCGCCCTGTGGCGCATTTTAAGTTGGGGGATTAAGTCCCCTTGAATCCTGAGGGTCCCTGGAGTCCAACTAGCCCACCATGCATTGCTTTTCCACATGGGGAGCTGCTAAGATGCAGCTCCCCGTGTGGAAAAGCAATTTGCTTTGGATATTGGAAGCGAGAGCAGGTTTCCCTGCTCTCTCTTCCAATATCCAAAGCAGTTTGCTATGACAGGACGGGAGCCGCGAGGCTCCCGTCCTGTCATAGCAAACTACAGTGTCCCGGGGGTAGGCACCCCGGGACACTGCAGGAGCCGGCCCTGGGGAGTGGCGGTCCCCAGGGCCATCAAGGGCTCCAGGAGGGGGGCCGCACGGCCCCCCTCCCTTGAATTGCACAGCCCCGGGGAGGTGGTGGTCCCCGGGGCTCTGGGGGTCCGTAATGGACCCCCACATTTATTTTCTAAGTGCCCCGGGGAGGTGGTGGTCCCCGGGGCGTGTGGGGGGGCTGGACCCCTCACACGTTATTAAAAATTTTAAAAAGAAGCCCCGGGGGGTGGCGGTCCCCGGGGCTGCGGAAGGGCAGGAGAGCCCTCCCGCACCATTTTTTTTTATAAAGCCCCGGGGGTGGCGGTCCCCGGGGCTTGGGGCCTTAGAGGCCCCCATATAAACAATAAACCCACCCCCCGCATGCCCCCGGGACTTGGGCCACCCGCGCTTCGTTTTTTTTTTTTTTCGGCAGGATCCGCGCACCCTGAGCGCATCCTGCCGATTTAAAAAAATAAATAAATGCTTTTTTCTGCCCAGGGGGTCCTTGTGGGACCCCCTGAGCAGACCTAGGGGGTCAGGGTGTTTATACCCTGCCCCCTTTGTGCGTTTTGCGCACTTGTTTCTTTTTTTTCTCTCTGCGGGATTCACGCACCCTAAGCGCATCCCACCGATTTTTGAAAAACAAAAATGCTTTTTTCTGCCCAGGTGGTCCTTGTGGGACCCCCTGAGCAGACCTAGGGGGTCAGGGTGTTTCTACCCTGCCCCCTTTTTGCGCTTTGCGCACTTGTTTCTGTCCCTCGGTTCTACCGAGGGACAAAATGGCTGCCAACACTTCCTGATTTGGAGTGTTGACAGCCAATTAGCATGCAGCTCGTGATCGGGAGGGTACGCGGACCCTACTCGGCCATAGATATATATGTGATTTTATTTGTGATTTTCTCAGAAACTACTGAACGGATTTACACCATTTAAGCAAAAGGCACGACACTGAACCAAGGGCTACCTCTTTGCCAAATTTGGTGTAATTCCGTTCAGCAGTTCGGGCTGTAGCCGCGATGAAAGGATCCTATGGAAAAATGAATGGGGAAAACGCGTTTTGGGACCCCCTTTTTCTCGGCCCCGCTTGACGAATCAACCCGAGACTTTCAGGGTAGGAGCGGAGCGGAGCGCCCCAACAAGTTGGAAGCTTTGCGAAGATTCGTCAACCGGCGCAAGAGTTATTTCAAATAGAATGTCACGGATTTCCTATGGAAAATAGGTCCTAACTATAACTATCTACTGGCAACCGCCAGTAGATATATATATATATATATATATATATATATATATATATATATATATATATATATATATATATAGAGAGAGAGAGAGAGAGAGATTGAGAGAGAGAGAGAGATATAAAGATTTGATAAAATAAGCATCAATAAGGATACCATAAGTGTAATATGTGTAAACTAAAAACTAAAGAAAAATTAAGGGCAAGGGAGTAAGGTTATATATTTATGTAAAGGCAGTGGAAAACAGAGCTCATGTTCTTGGAGTTTACATTGAAAAGGCATTTTTTCTTAATAAGGTTAGTGCTTTTCAATGAAACTGTACAAAATGTTCTTCTAAAGTAAAGATCATCCTATTTGGATTCAGCATGGCAAGTTTTATACAGATCTGGCACGGGAAGTTGGGAAAAAGGGGTGTCTATCATCAATCTGACTTTTTCCATTTTAACTCTCATAGGATTCTTTGTTCTCTTTTGCAGAACAAAATGTCTGAACGGAATTATACAAAACTTACCATGAAAGCAAACTTACACTAAAGGAAGTGCTGGGGCTCTACTAAGGCTCAACCAGTGACATTATTACCACAGCACTCATTCCTGATCAATTCAAACTGCAATCAAGCTTAAATTCAACAATTATGCACCCTTCTCACACATTCAATCTCATTTTTCACTAGCAATTAAAGAGGAAATGCCATATCTACTGCCCTATTTATACTATGGTGGAGGGTGTCTTCACCGTGGTTGCTTTCTGTATAGTGGAGAAGGATTATGGGAGTTATAGTTGCTTTAAAAATGCTGTGAAAACTAAACACTAATGATGGAGACTGCATAACACTCATCTCCTTTGTCTTTAATAAAAACAGGACTCTCCACCATCTGACTAGGAGAAACTGCTATTTTCCTGTATATATTTTTTGATTCAATACTGAAGAAATGTTGGTTGCACACATATCATGGATGACCCTTTCACAGAGACATCTGCTGAAGCAGTAAATAATTGACATCAGCTAAAAAGACAGTGCTGTGTTAGGAAAAATGAAAATCATGTGGAGGAGGTGCAGCTTGTTCATAATTCTTCAGGATTAATTACTATTTCTAACCTAGATATTAAAGATTGATTTGCTGTTGTGGTACAACTGGCACTTTACTGAGACTTGCAACCCATGCAATCACTTTAGTTTCTGTTTTCTATGCAGCAATCAGAGATGTAGGGATTAACTTAGGCATTAACACCAAAGTGCTCCCCTCTCAAGGGTTTCACACAGGTAGCTCCTTTTCTGACTATTGTAGGTGCCCTATCTTCAGAAAGCACAACTAATGCCTGGATGGTGCTGGTCCCCTGTGACCAGAATTACACTGGTCAGGGAGCAGGTCCAGCATTTTCCACTTCCAGGATGTAACTGACCCTTGCGGAATATTGATTTGCCTCTTAACAGTTAAAGAACCTGTAATCCATAACCATGGATTTCCATATTGTTCTCCTTTGGTGCTTTTTATACAACATGGCTACCAGGTTGTCCTTTCTTATGAAGAAAGTAGATCTTCTCAGTACGTCTGACTGAGTTTGAGTTGCATTTCAAATTGTAAAATGTTCTCTCCGGTTCAATGATTTTACTGCTTGAGTAAGGTCTCACAATTGTATAATTCCATTATGTCCATGGTTGCTTGCCAAACCTTCTTTATAGAATCATTTGTGAGAACTAAAGGGTTTGGTATCAATAGCTTCACCTCTCTCAATAAGATGGAATCTGGGAGGAAGCCATTATTACACTTTCTTGTGTACCTGCTATGGAATAAGAACAGGATGATCACAGTTATGTGCAACTGGGGCCCAGGGTCCTGCTCATTTGTCATGTTTAAGGTCCAGTACAAATTGGCAAAATTTGGCTAGCACCTAAGAAGTTTAGAACATACTAAAGACGGTGATTTAGATCTGTTAGCTGGTGAATCCAACAAATACAGTGAGTCCAACTGTTTGAGGGTAGGTACCATGAGTTTGCCAGAAACGTCAGCAGGTTTGCTGTGAGGAATGGTGAATGCTGATATGAACAGAAAATAGATTTAGCCATCCTTTTGTGATGTTAATGAGAGAAGCATGGTAAGTACCCTCTGAGATAGTATACAGCCATATGTTAGTGCTGTCGATGGAGTGGGGCCATAAATTGTTTTCGTAAATGTGGTATAGAGATTTTGGTGGCTCACTGATAAGCTGCACCTTGTTAGTGAATGCGATGTGAAGTTCTGAGAAACAGAGAAACATCCGGGTAAGCTCAGAGGGATGTGAGAGTTTCTCTTCAAAATTAGCTATGAAGGTGGAAGGCAGTATATATGTGAATGTCAGGCCTTCTTTGGATTCTAATCAGTGTACTTATATTGTATAAGTGGGCAAGTTAAAAGAAAGAATTGGACCCCACAAGCCTCTTCCATATTTAATTAAAAGAAGCCACGCCATTTTTCTAACCTTAGATGGTACCCAGTAAGAAATCCTGTTGCCTATGGTTTATTCTTGCCTCACACACTCAATCACAGCATAAAAGCATGTGTATGTCTAAAGTCCTTGTCACTACAGCAACACTTAGTGTATTCAAAAATGTATTCTTTGATTTGCTATTTGTTTGGCCAATCAGATGTAAAAAGATGTTTTGTAATGCATCAGTCTAACACTCCATACAATGGGTTTGTGGACTTGGTGGTGCCTATACCTTATGTACATAATGAAATGGTTGTCCTGCAATTAACGGGCATTATGCTCAACCTTTCCAAATGTATTTTGGGACATCTGTCAGCCACATGAGTGTCTGCCACTTGCAAATTTTCAGCTATTTTGGAAAGGATGTTAGATGGGATGTTTAGCAGCATAAACCGGTCCCACCCGAATTCAGGTGCATTGCAAATGGCTATTTCTAGTTCCAAGATTGTGGGTAGTTTCCCTAATCCAAAATAGTGGCCAGAATGTGTCATTGTAAGATGGCAGGCTGCATACCTCCATATAAAAATATATTATTTAATTTACTTTATTTGATTATTAGGGGTAATATGAATTCTCATAAAACAGAGCTTTAGGACTCTGGGCACTTTACCACTGCTGACCAGTGCTAAAGTGCATGTCTTTTCTCCTCTAAACATGGAATCATTGGTTTACACCTGTTTGGGATATTTAATTTACTTGTAAGTCCCTTGTAAAGTGGTATTTCATATACCCATCGCCTGTAAATTAAATGCTACTAGTGAGTGGGCCTCCAGCATGGATTGTACCACCCAGAGATGTAGCCTTTCAAACCTGTCTCAGGCCTGACACTGCAGGGCCTATGTGTGCAGTTGGCTGCCACTTTGACTTGGCACTTAAAACTACTTGCCAAGCTTGAAACTCCCCTTTTATTACGCATAAGTCACCCCTACGGTAAGCCCTAGGTAGCCCTAAGGGAGGGGTATTGTGTAAATGAAAGGTAGAATATGTACTGGTATATTTTGCATGTCCTGGTAGTGACAAACAACCTATTTCATTTTTCACTACTGTGAGGCCTACTCCTCTCGTAGGTAAGCATTGGGAATTCCTCAATACACTTTTAAGCTGCAATTCCTGATCAGAGAAGAGTAGCTTTTTCTTGTTTCATATGTTTGGAATGGTAATGATAAATCTTCCTTACTGGTTAAAGGTGGTTTTAACATTACTATTTTAGAAATGCCACTTTTAGACAGTGGACATTTCCCTGTGCTTATAAGGTTGTGTGCTTTGCAGCCTGTCTCCAATACACGTCTGGGTGACAGCTACACTTTGAGCAATCCCTCTAGACAGCCACAACACAGGAATGATAGGTGTGTCTGAGTACCCATCTACATACATCTGCATTCTGATGGCCTTGCCTTGGCAGGATGGAAGGGAGGGGCTAACCCTTCACATGAATGGGCAGTGTCCTGTCTCTACACAGAGGACTGATTACCCCCCACACATAGCCTGACAGACATGTCTCGTTAGAAAGGGGTATTTGTACATTCCAGAAAGCTGCTTTGAAGTCACCCCCCAGTACAAAGACACCTTTGGGTATAAGTACTGGGTCTCTGACCCTAAAAATCAGGCACTACTGGACTTGTAACTGAAGCTCTGCCAGAAGAACTGCTGTGCTGCCAAATGAACTAAACTGGACTGCTGATCTGGAAGGCCTGCTTCTCTGTTTGTTGCCCAGCTGCCTGCTGCTCTCTGCTGAAGGAGAGCTGTACTCTGCCTTCCCTCCAAGTGATCTCCAAGGTCTTATTGGCTTGCCTCCTGCTGCTCACTGGAAGTGGCCCAGATGCTTACAACATGGATTTTGATACATCTTCTGTCTGCGTGTAGCAGAACCACTGCATCGACCTGGTTGCGGGAGTAAAATCAGAGCATTGCATTGGAACCAGCACTTTGAATCCAGAGATCTACACATCGGACAGTGTATCATCACCGCTTGGTGAGATCAACGCATCACATTGACTGCGTGGCAGAATACAGCGCAGCCCTTGACGACTCTCGACACCGGCACCTGCCTTCACTGCGTGGAGAAGATCGACGCATCTTGTTGCTTGTGACCAGGAAAGGTACATTGTTTACCGGGGCCTGCGTGGGTTCTGTAGCCGGCCGGCGCTCCATCGCGGTCAGCCGAACTTTGACCTTGCTCTGGTCCAGTGTGACCTAAAATAACCCTTTTAGTGGTACTTGCTTCTAAGCGCTTTGCTACATTTATTCCTTTAAACTTCAATAGCTCAACTTCTATACACTGGATTCTTGTTGTTTTCATCTTGTTTTGTTCAGAATATAATAATCTATTTTTCTAAACCTGTGTGGAGTCTTTTTGTGGTGTATTCATTGTGTTACTGTGTGAGTGTGCCTCACAAATACTTTACACATTGCCTCCTTAGATAAGCCTGACTGCTCTGTGCCAAGCTCCCAGAGGGTGAGCACTGGTTATCTTTTAGTGTGTATCTACCTTACCCTATCAAGAGTGGTGGTTCCTGCCTGACCGCATACCTCAGCCAACCAGGAACCCTATTTCTAACAACTACTAATAATTTTTACATTTTCCTACATTTGTTGACTTTGCGTATATTTTCTCTGGCTGGTTGTCTGAGGGGCAGCTGCAGGTTTGTGTTGTGCCTGGTGGGTTGCATTGAGAGTTGTGTGGTTAAATTGTTTTAGATAACATTTGCTGAATAAAACATGAATTTTTTTTTAACTTGTCTACTTCAAGTACTTCAGAAATTGGAAACGTTTCAAAAATGTGTGTGGAATTTTCTTTCAAAAATTGATTTTTACGAAAGAATCCGTCTTCAACAATTACTTTAGTGATAGATTTCTGTCACAAAAACAAATATTTATGCAAGGGAAATTTCAAGTAAATAAAGTTTTCTTTCTTTTGCTAAATCTTTATTTGCCTGAAGCTTTGCCCACTTACAAATTTTTGTGAAGCCCAAAACTTTGCAGCTTCACGTGTTTATGAATACTTCACATACCAACTAGAAATGCATTGTGATTTCTTATGAACTCTTTGCTTATGCTATTTTTGTATTATTACAGATCACTATCATACTTGAATGGATAGAACACTCAAACCTGGGTCTTTCTGTATAGAGTTCTAAATACTTTTCATGTGTTTGTAGTAACTTTTTCAAAAATGTGTAAATATGCAAACATTGTGTGATTCATTTTCTTCAAATAAATGTTTTTAATGATTCACAGAGTCATAACTAATTATATTGCACTTGAAACAAATTTGCTATGTAATTTGAAGTATGATTAGCACTGTGAAGTAGTTATGCCACATTTTCATGCTAGACACCATTTATTTTAAAATGGATGCAGATTTTGGGATTCTGCTCATCTCGCTTCTGCTCATTTCCCCTCCAATCAGCGTCCCACTGCAAGACGTTTTTTCCTCCCTTTTCCGGGGAACACCAAGTGAATGACGGAAAAGATTCAATGAAGCATAATTGTGTTAGGAAACATGTATTGTCAATGAAACTTCTATCATGTACCCAAAGTATAATTTTCAAGGACTTCTGCTAGAAGTTCCATTGTAGTCGTGTTAGGTCTATGAACCATTGTCTAAGAAATGTTTCATTTTGTGTTGAAAATCTCCGGATTGTAGTTGCTGAGGGAGCGGGTGGAAGATTTCTCCTACCTTAAGAAATGGGTTAGTACTAAAGAATTCGAAAAATATGTTGCTGATTCTATTTTGCCAAAATCTGCAAAATTTGCAAAATCTATTAATAAGTTGTGTGAATTATGTTTAAAAACTCTTGAGTTTTAGAATCAATGAGTAATTTGTTTTAGTTTTTTATAAACAACTTGGATGAACCCAATACAGACAATACAGGCGGTGCCTGGCACTACAAGCGTTACAGAGTTGTCTGTATTGGGTTTGTCCAAGTTGTCTATAAAATACGTACCTAGGGACAGGGACGGTCCCACTATCTGGTCCTTGCTCTCTCGTTTGTTTTCCTGTAATTTGTTTTAGTGTCACATCAGCTGCTGCTGTGGTGGCTTTTCATTCTTTTTGTCTAAGACTATGTCCATTTATTTTTTAGGTTTTTCTTCTGGGACGATGTCAGTACATGTTGTCTCTTGCAGCTAGATCATTTGGAGACTTTGGAGCCAATTTGTTTAGGTAAAAATTGGTTTGCTCAAATTATTGGAGTTCAGGTAATCTTTGGAGTATGGCTCCCACATAGTTTTGGTAGTAGAGGATGGTCAGTGTTAGAGCAGCTTCTCTTTAAGGTGTCCCCTGAAGATTTGTTTGTTGTATTGAATCATTTATGTTCGAATCAAAAGAAAACAAGTGTTGAGAAATTTTCCAACTTCTCGCTGTTAAATCCTCCTGCATGGTGACGAGCTATGTTGCTTTGCGGTCCTGAATGAACTTGGAGTGTGAGTATGAATAGGGAGAGACTGATCTTGTGAATGAGTTTTGAGAAATGAATTGTGATGATGGATTTTTGTTTCTGTGTTGAGCTTTTTGGATATGTGATGAGGATTGGTGGTTCTATCGGTGGGTTGATTACCATTGTGATGATGTATTATTTGTATTTTGTGAACCCATTTAAAGTTGTTTTGTTATTAATTAAAATTGAGATGTTTATCAGATTTGTTGAAAATCCAAGATCTGGAGATATTGTTTACCATGTCTGTATTGTGGTGTGTAGAGCGAGGTGCTGCTTACATTTAATTAAGATTTTGAACTAACAAATTTTTCTTTTATAGACTTGAGAGTTTAACTTGAGTTATTGTGCTTGCCCTGAGGACATTGACTTGGAAGTAGAATTCTGCTGGTCAGGGTTTGCCTAGCGAGAACTTTTGCGGACATTTGACTTATTCTTATTTTACCTGAAATCAAGGTTCTGCAGTTGTGAGTGAGATAGTTTAATTAAAAACTAAGGCCCCAATTACGATGTCAGATGGACCTGATTCTGTCCGACATCGTCTGGGAACTGGGACCGAATGACCTCCTGTCATCGGTCCCAACCAATGTTCCCTCTAATTTGTTTTTTTTCTGTGCGGAAATGCAGTGTCTGTGTGCACACTTATCTGCGCTGTGTGCGCAACTGAGTCATAACAGGACTGCGTGAGTGAGCGTAGCATGCTACCTCTAAAAAGGGCGAAGGCAACACTGCTCTCATTTTTGGTTAAAATGGGAGGAAGGGTACATGGCTGAAAGTTTTTTTAAATAACTGCTATGACGCAGCCGCGCTGGCAGCATCATATCTCTTTTTTATTTGTTGTGACAGGTGGAGGGAGCAACATGGACAGCGAGAGGAGAGAGAGGGAGCAAGCAAGAACACAGACAGCAGTTGGGGGCAAACAAGAACATGGACAGTAGTTGGGGGCAAGCAACAACACAGACATTGAGAGGATGGTTGTAGAGGGCAACTACAACACAGACAACAGGCAGGAGGGGGCAAGCAACAACAAAGACAGCAGGAGGGGTGAGAAGCACATGAGGGAGCCAGATGAAAAAGACACTCTCTGGTAGAGTGCTTAAACCTAAAGAAAAACGTAGCACCTAATAAAATGAGCAGTGGAAGGACACAAGTAATGCATCAATACTCCAGGGGACGGACAAACACATGAAGAGGAAGGCAACCGACAGCAGCTGAACAGTAAGATGCAAGCAAATGAGAGTGACAATGAAGCCAGCCAATGGTAAGTAATAGGTGTCCCCCAAGCCCACTGTCTTAGACAAGACCTAAAACAGGGTAACAGTTTCTGGTGCTCATATAAAGCGTGCCAAGGCCCGTGGCCAGGTTTACGCTATATAAAATTGCTGAAAGGAAATTGTTTCTAGGTGTGTTAGCTCAAAAGGATCAATCAACTCATGTAAACTAAGTCCAGAACTCCTAGACTGCACAGGACTGTTAAATGAAAATCCAGCTTTCAGCGTATTAATGGGATCTATTAGTTAGTAACGAACCTCGTGAGGGCGGCTAAATCAAGGTCACCTTTGGACCCGTGTCCGCCTTCTATCCTTAAGGAGTTTTCTGAGCTAATTGGGCCAGGTCTGGCCAACATCTTTAACTCTATGTTTACAGCTGATGTCTCTCCTTCTCAATGGAAAAAAGCTTCCATTTTGCCCGTATTAAAGAAGTCAAACCTCGACCCGGAAGACACTAAAAACTATCAGCCCATCGCACGTCTGCCCCTGCCCACCAAATTAGTGGAAAAGATAATAAATTACCAATTGACCCAATACATTCAGGACCACAATTTGTTGGATGAAACGCAATTTGGCTTTAGGAAAAGTCATAGTACAGAAACAGCGCTCATCAAAGCCACGGAAGAAATAAGGTTTGCGTTGGATAAGGGTGGTGCAGCGGCATTGGTCCTCCTGGACCTATCTGCAGCCTTTGATACGGTTGATCATAGTCTCCTGGTCAACCGTATCTCCTCCCTAGGCATGAGGGACAAGGCCAAAGCTCTGTTAGCATCCTTCTTAGCCAACAGAACCCAATCATTTAAGTTGTGTGATTTTGAATCCCCTCCTTTTTCTCTTCCATGTGGAGTCCCACAGGGCTCCTCCATCAGCCCTACTCTTTTTAATATCTACGTGACTGACCTAGCTCGAGTGATTAATTCTGCTGGCTTAAGCCTCACATCATACGCAGACGATACTCAAATTGTTTTTGCCATCCATAAGGATGGAGACTGCGTCTCGGCTAACTTTCATGATGGTATGTTGGCAGTGAGTACCTGGATGTCCAACAATGCCTCAAATTAAATTCCTCTAAGACCGAGGTGATGGTTTTTGGCAACCTCTCTCCGGCATGGTCCTCCCGTTGGTGACCAGACAATCTTGGACAGCCACCTGTCCCAGTCACCAAGGCCAAACATCTCGGGGTCATCCTTGATGACAAGCTCTTGTATAAATACCACGTCAGCTCGGTAGTCTCCTCATCCTTCTACATCCTCAGAATGGTAAAGAAACTGTTTCCTTTCATCCCCATTGAAGCCAGGAAGACGATTATATCGGCCTTGGTTCAGTTTAAGGTAGACTATTGTAACGGTCTACAGATTAATGCTCAGCCATCGGTCCTAAACAAACTGCAGCTAATTAAAAATGCTGCTGCCAGACTGCTGTCTGGTACACCGAAATTTAATTCTGTGTCTGAAGTGATCAGACAACTGCACTGCCTGCCTATCAGAAACAGAATAACATTTAAGGCACTGTACATTGCCTAGAAAGCCGCACATAATTTAGGACCCGAATTTGTGAAGAAACCATTAAAGATTTACATTCAGAGAAGGTCACTGCGCTCGGCCGGCGCAAATCTACTGGTTGTTCCCAGAACATATAGATCCAACTGGGGTGACAGAAGCTTTGTGGTGGCTACTGCTAAGCTCTGGAATTCTCTTCCCTGTCAGAATAAAGACATGCCTTCACTATTAGTGTTCAGGAAAAAAATACAAACCTGGCTTTTTAATAATTATGTTCCCTTAACAGTTTCTTCTCACTCTGTCTTGTCTCAGGAGTAGCTAGCGCCGAGACACCTTTGTTGGTATTTGTGCGCTCTATAAATTGCTATAACATAACATAACATCTACAGGAATTGAAAAAGGTGGTCATATAAGCCAGAAAGGGCTAACTAGAAAAAGGGGCAGATATGCAAAGGAATTTTGTGTTCACAAAAGGTCTGATTTCAAATATCAGGCTCATTGCACCCTTAAATAATGCCTTTTGGTATGCAATAAACACAAATTGCAATACAGTAACACGTTACAAAAAATACAAAATGAGCAGCGAGCCCACCATATGTATTTTTCTACAGTAACACGTTATTGAATTGCAATTTGTGTTTGCCACTAAATACTGAATCAGTATTTGTAAGAGGTGTGTTTAGGGCTTCCCTTCTAAATACTAATTTGGAATGGGATGCAATAATGTTTTGCGACAAAAATTAGGTTGCAAAACAGTGATATTTTACTGACTACACAAATGTTGCGGTAATCCCTCCCCCTTTGTCCTATCCTTACTCTTGAAAAAATATTACTTAAACTTTTCTTTTTTTAAACAGATCCCGTTTTCCTTTAAGGAAATGGGCTGTATTTAAAAAAAAATATTGCTTTATTTAAAAGCAACCACAGATAAGGTGATCTGCTGACCCCAGCAGGCCACTATCCCTGTGATGGCTGAGAATCACAGTGGGTCACATTTGTGACTTACCTTATTAGTATTGTTGAGGTAGGTCGAATTGTGACCCACTAAGATTTGGTATTTTGCGACCCAACCTATTAGTACATAGGTCGGTTCGAAAAATACCACACTGGTTGCAAAAATATTGGTCACAAAGTACGACCCGTATTTTGCGACCAGAGCTTCATACATCTGGACCAAGATCTTTAGTAAAAGTACTTTTTGTGTGTAATTTTACTTCCATCCCTTGTGCCTAGAGCAGTGCATCCCAAACGTTTTAGAACCCACTTTTTAGTACGACCAACGTTTGCGTCCCACCTAGCCTTAATGAACACAAGGCAGGCAATTTTTTTAATGTAACTAGTGCATGGTGTGTTAGCACATTGTCATTTACAGAGAGCGCGTTTCCATTGAAATGGTCACTAAATTTATACAGACATACAGTTTTATTTCAAAATCATTTTATTGGTTTTAAACATCCACAAAAGAAAGGTAGTTGCACCAAGCACAATTCGCAGGCCGAGAGTTACAGAAATCACAAAGAAAACACAGCTTGTTCACAAGGTCTCAGCATGACTTAATTCCTTTCACTTGTGTCCCTACTATGTTAATCCTGGCATTGCATAGCTACACAAACAAAGCTCGTGTTATTAGACATACAGTTTTAAACTATATTGCACACAAATAATAGTGTGTGGAAATCAGGTTTCAGTCAATATTTATTATTTGTGCAACACAGAGTAAAGGGTCTTGATTTGTTCTGATCCTAATAAAATCTTTGTTTCAATCACACTTCAGAATTATACAGAAAAGTGCTTTATTTTTGCTTTTCTAACTGCAGAATTTTTACCGTTTATTTACAGCTATTTACATTTTGTTGTGTGCTACGCAAAAATGATATCCTACAGCCTTTCCTTTTTTCACACTTTATGTACCCTAGCAAGATTTGCCCATAATTAACTTTACTTTTATTTCTTGAACTGCAAACTGAGAAGAGTTCATAAACACCAGATGTGTTAAAAAACACATAAACAGCAGAAGACATAGCCTGACTTTTGACATGTGTGTTAGAAGCGCAGCAAATGTGACAAGATAAATAAATATAGAATTTAAAGGAATATTTAGTTATACCTTGGACATACCGCCATCAATCAAAGGTTTGGGAAACATTGGTCTACAGCTAAATTTAAATGAATGTCTGTAAACTGTAAAATGTACAGAGGTAGAAAGGTAGAAACAGAATATAGTTTATGCTAAAAAATAAAAAAAATGCCATTATTTGCAATGCGTGTATAATTTTAGTTTACAGTGCTCTGCTTTTTCGATTCTGTAAGACAACAAATGCCAGGACAGTCACAGCCCATAGGAAATATGATCAATTCTGCTGTGCTTTAACTAAAGAGATACAGACACCCCTGCCCCGTGTTGTTCGTTTTATTGCTGGAACCCTTGTCTTTGTTGATTTTCAGATGTGTAAAGAGCTCTCCTGCTGATAAGCAAGAGGACCCTTTGTAATGCGTGCTCTGGTGGGGCCCCTGCGCGGTGATAAATGACAATGTGCGCGGCCGCCCAGGCGCCCACTCTAGAGGGAACAGTGGTCCCAACCCAGCAATTAGGATGTGACCGAACACTGTTCGGTCGCATTCCTATTCTTTACAATGAGGGCATGGATTCCGACCAGAATGCATGCTCTCATTGCAAAAGAGCATAGGTGCCTCTCAGGCCAACACCTGGAGGCCTTGCACTCATTGGGGTCCTGCTGGGGGCCCCCAAAGTGGGATTCCCACAGCCTTTCTGTGTCGGAAAGGCTGGCACAGAAAGGCTGTGGGAATCTGTCATCGTAATCCCTCGAGTGGAAAGAGACATCCGAGGGATTACTGGAGGCTTTCGAAATGGCAGAGCCAATTCGGAAATACGGTTCGGATTCCTTTCTGACCGACCCCATCAAAATGGGTCGGCCAGAAAGGAATCTGAACAGCAAATTACGATGCCGTAGGAACAGCTCCGACCAAGGGTCGGAGCCATTTCCTACGTCATCGTAATCGGGCCCTTACTTTCCTATCCTTTCTAAAGTACATAGAGAATGGGATTTATTGATTTTAAGATTTAATGTGGATCTGTGGTTATTTTCTTGTTCATGAAGAAATTAAGCTGCGATTGATTATTCAGTCAGGAAGCCGCTCTGGGATTGGTGTGATGTCACCAGTACCTATGCTCTGATTGGTTGTTTGCCAGTGATGCCACGCTGTGATAGGTTGACCTTTGACAGAGCTGCACTGCTATTCATTGTTGTTTGTTAACCTTGTTTATAGTGTTTATTTGATATTTTTGAAGTGTTTTGAGCTCGATTTTGTGTAAAACATGGGTGGAATATTTACAAATCCTAAGCCTTAGAAAGAGGTTAGGCCTAGAGAGGGTCAGCATGCCTATTGAGGGCACTCAAGCATATGAAATGATAGAAGAGGTTTGATATTATACATGTGTCTGGATTCCTGAACGGAATAATTATACAGCACATGATGAGGCTTTACAGTTTCCAATGGAGGATATCTTTAACATTAAGAATTTAGATTTCTTTAACAGAGGATGAAATAACCACCGCGATCCGTAGTATCCAGTCTCGGAAGGCAATGGGAGCAAACAGCATCCAGATAGAATTATTCGAACTCACAGCCTCCAAAACAGCACCCTACTTGCGGCAGATGTACAAAGAAAGTGGACAAAAGGGTATATTACCTAAAGACCAAAGATTGGCCTCCATAACAGTAATATACAAACAGGGTAAACCGGCGGAAGGCTGCAGGTGTTATCGACCTATTTTACTGCTTAATGCAGAGGCTAAGATTTTGTCCAAGCTACTTGCGTCTCTGCTCCTTCACATTATTACCAAGCTGGTCCACCAGGATCAATCTGACTTCATGCCAGGGCACAGTACAGCATTAAACCTACGCCACTTACATGGAGTGCTGGGAAGAATGGGTGTAGTTAGGGATGATACAACAATTCTATCACTAGATGCAAGCATGGCATTTGATACTTTTGAGTGGCCTTACCTCTTTGCGGTTTTGGAACTACTGATTTTCGGCCCGAAATACCTGGCATGGCTCAGACTCCTATATGCAGAACCCTTGGTACAGGTGGTGGTAAATGGCAATGCACCGCATACTATTCTTCTCAGATGAAGCACAGAACAGGGCTGCCCCCTGTTGTTACTAATCTGTGCTCTAATATTGGAACCTTTGGCGACTTGGGTCAGAGGAGATCCATTGTTCTGGGGACTGTGCTGAACGGAGGGGTGGAAGGATAGAATATCTTTATATGGAGACAACATCCTTCTATATGTTGCATCGCCACACTCCTCCATTAATAGAGTCTTGCAAATATTCACCAGCTTCTGAAAGTACTCATACTATGCCATCAATTGGTCCAAATCCATAATATTCATTCTACAGGGCCCAACTCCACGACTGCCACAGGACTGCGAGGTGACAGTAGTAACATGCGGTTTCCGTTTTCTGGGGATCTTTGCTACAGCAGACCCAGAACTCTTCCACAAGCACAACCTACTAGGTCCTCCTAACGCAACTACAAAGTGATGTACAACACTGGAGATTGCTGCCTTTATACTTGCTTGGGCGTGCAGCCCTTTTTAAAATGGTGGCGTTGCTGCGAATCCTATATGCCCCACAGAACACGCCATTCAAGGTTCCTGAAGCCTATGTTAATGCCACAGAGAGTGAGATAAGGACTTTACTCTGGGATGGGAAGCCCCCCACGAATAGCAATATAGAACTCATGAGGGGGTGGTATGACGATGGGATTGCACTACCTGTTATCCAAGCATATTATTGGGCAGTACAACTGACAGTAGTCAACCAGTGGGTAAACCAACAGCACGACGGCCCAGCTTACCGAATGGACAGGTTACTCATGGGTCCTGGGAGCTTCAAACAAGCTCTCTACACAAACCCTAAATATCAGCAACTAACAGGCCCAACACAACAAGTGATCGCTCTTTGGCATGGAGTGACCAAGAAACTGGGATGGCATAATAGAGTGACCCTATCTATGCCGCTGTGGGAGGTGGAAAGATTTGGCAGATTAAGTAGATGCCCGGGCTTTCACAAATGGGATATAATAGGTATCTCTAAGGTTGGAGACCTGTGGTCGAAGGGAGGAGTGGTCCCGTTCTTGGACCTACAGCGAGAATACGATATGGCGGCCACAGAAATGTATAGATACCAACAAATAAGACATGCCCTTAGGCACAGACCTCCAGGAAACATCCCCGCTGGAAGATAGGCTCTTGACTGACTAGATGGACCGTAAGGCGACCTCAATGAAATATCAAAAACTACTCAATAACATGCCTGACCCTCTCCTGCGACTTCATGAATCTTGGCAGGAGGACATAAGAGAACTAGAAGACGAGGACTGGCAGGAGGCACTGTCCTCCCCAAGAGAAGTAGCAATATCATTGAGATTAAGGCTAGTCCAACTCAAAATACTACATAGGTCCTACCTTTCCTGTAATACCCTAACGAAAATGGGAAGGAAGGAAGACCCAACATGTAGAAGACTTTGCGAACAGGAGCGTACGTTCTATCATATATTATTGGACTGTCCTGCCATTAAATGATACTGGGAGCCCATAGCAACTCAGTTGCAGATTGTGTGCAGTATGATAGCAAAACGAATATTGCTCGAAAAAGGGGGGGCAAGTGAGACACCCACACTGGGGGAGTGCGAAAGAGACATGGACTGATCCATGGTAGCAGAAAAGGTCATCTACGAAGGCAGAGGTTTCCCCAAGAAGTTGGCCAAGATATGGGGTAAATGGAATGCACATAGGGGTAGTATATGTTCTCCCCCAACACTCAGATGGGCATAACGAATTATAGAAGAACCGCTGATGAGGAAAGTGACACTAGATTGCAATAAGATGCTTGTTGATTAGACCTAAGATCGGTAAAACAAACTGTACTCTGTAATGCTATTACACCTACTGTTGTCATTTGTCAGATCCTGTATAATTGAGTAAATGTCAACAAAAAGAGTTGTAAAGAAAAAGAATTTAGATTTCGTAAGACAAACCATGTATGACATGGTACACATACAGAGAACTACACAGTTTGAGGTGCTTAATGACTGGGATCGTATGGCAACAGAAAAGGAAAGGGACAAAAAAGACAGAACTATAGAGAAATAATTTAGAAATGGGTTTGAAGGTAAATTAGAGTGACAAGAGAAAGGTTGTAGGAAAGACATGATGGAATGTGTTTAAACATTTCCTGATATAGTTATGGGAACACAGCAAGACAAAACCATAGAGTAAAAAATAAAAAGAGGAGTCAGATGATGATGATAATGAAGACAAATTAATAAATGAGTTTTGATTTCGAGACCTCCTCCATAGACAGATAGACAGATGGAACTGACTCATACTACTGTTTGGGATCAGTAGAGCTGTAGGGTGAGATACTGCAACAGTGCTAAGTCTTATTGGGGTTGTACCAAGTGTTCCATCAGAAGTTTAGTTACAATTATAATGACTAGTATAAGTGGAAACAGTGCAAATGAGTACCATGTACAGATAATCCCATAACAGACAGTGGTGGTAGAGCCACCCACTAAAGAAGCTTGTATTGGAATTTTAAAAAATCAATCTGGTGAGATGCTGCAGGGAAATGTGATTATTGACATACAATGCTGATGAAATGAGATATTTGATTTTTAAAAAAGCAACCTGATGTGCTAATGAATCGCATGATAAATTGGAAGAATTGGCTGATGAATTGACATTAGTAAAACGAAAAATGTAAAACGGAATTTCAAAATGTATCTAACACATGATGAAATTAAAGAGATGGGTCTCATCACTTTGAGAGCCCATATTAAAGATTTCATTGAGAAAACTTGAGATTGGAAAGATTTGAAGAAATATGAATAAAACAGAAAAAGGAGACACTGAATGAAAGGAAAATGAAAGCCAGTAAAAAAATATATAGTATATACAACCAAAGGGAAACAGCACCTCCCCCAATGATCCCCCAAAATTAGTCCAGTGTTCAAGATTTTGTTGCTGTGTGGTGTGCACATCCACTACTCTCGCTGTTTCCAGAGAGCAGTCCCTAGGACCAAAGTTAATTCAATCAAAAATGTGAAGTGCACCACAATAAATAAGTTCCACAATTGATTTAGTCCATCCAATTAGTATGAATCCAAAATATTATTTAATCTTCACATGAATATTGCAAAAACAGCCAACGCGTTTCGTCCAACGTCTGTGGACTTCATCAGGGCTGCGAAACATACAAAATATATAATGTATAATACAATGTATAAAAAGACTGACAGTACAACATTTATAAATACAAAATAATAAAAGTCCCTCAAGGGATAGTTTAGATTTCCACATAAACACCTACAGGGACTGTATATACAATCAGAGACCAACGTGATAACCGGCAAATAAGCTAAAGGGGTCACCAGATTGTGAACTTAGGATGTCAGTACTCCTTGTTGATTATAATGCCTGGACATACTATTTACACGTATTGAATTATTACTCAAGGTGAATCAAAGGGGAAAGTTCGGGAAAGGGGGTGGAGGTATAGTGGGACCATTATAAACTATTTGTGATTCCAGTATATCTCAGTTCAAGAGTGTGACTTAAAAATGGCCCATGAGACATACCGTATTAGTTAGTCATGTCCTTCTATGACTAGTGTCATGTGTATCAGCACTGTACTGTTCCAAGTCGTTGGTTCCTACTTTAGTGTACCTAATCCCTCTTGGATCCAGGGTAGGCTCAATATCCCTTTATTTAATTATTCCGCAACAGTGCCTGGGGATAAAAATAATAATAATCCTGAGGTTAAGACCCCCTATTAAGTGTCTGTCATCCCAATACGAATGAGCCTAAACGTTTCTATATTAAAGAAACTGTATGTATTCGTGCTCAATGTTACTAAAATATAGAAAGAAAAGTTTCTCATCCATTAGGTAATTTCCGTATTGAAATTCCAATGTTAGCACCCATAAATTAAAATATGTTTAGCCCCCTTTTGTCTGTATGAGGCCATTATATTAGTAAAAAGAATTTGTAAAAAAGTCACCATAATGATACTCATTTAATCGTTTATATAGTGAAAGTCCATGAGTCATCGAAATATTGGATTACAAACCTGGACGTTAATAAAGACTTTCATAGATTTTGAATAGCTTTTTTTCAAAGTACATAGCAACCCAGTAGTGTTGCCATGTTATTAGTAATAACGATAAAAACGGAACCGCTGTTCCTAGTTGGCCCGGAGCCCAAAGTAAACCTCCCACATGTTCTCCGTCTAATGGGAAACGTACTGCAACAGTCACCATTGTGATACGGGGAAACCGCTACCCATGAGGAGCCAGGAGCCCAGATCGAGACGCCAAAGTATACCACGTATTTCGTTTATTAATATTCTACACGTTTGTAGCTGGGAACCATTTGATGTAATCAAAAGAAGTGTGGCGGAGAGTGTAATGGTGACAAGGTTCTATGCACTGAGCCTACCTTATTGAGCTCCTGTTGCTGCTGCGATGGTCGGTGTCTCTCCGTGTCGAGATTCCCAGGTGGGGAACATTGTGGATGTAACTGTCGATCTTTATAAATTCATACGTCTATTGAAATTAAATAATTATTTTCATGCAAACCCAAAGCAAAATGTGCCTCCAATGGAAGTATGTCAAACTCCCAATTACACGGTTGGTGATGTGGAGAACATCCAACTACTGATGTCCCTACCAGACGATGACACCACCCCCTTAGGGCAACTGACTGAGGAATTGGGGATTATAGCCAGATCTGACATAAATAGTGGTTTAAAATCCAAATCTAAATACACGCCCCATATGACGCATCCAAATATTGACCTATTTAAGAGCAGGGTCTCAGATGATCTACACAAGCTGCTCAATGGACGCAAGCGGGGTACAATGAGCCCTTACAATCTGACTCCACGTGAGAGACTGGCTTTAAATTCACTACGGACTAATGACTCCCTGGTCATACGGGAAGCAGATAAGGCCGGGAAGGTTGTCCTAATGAAGAAGGGCGACTAAATGGACGAAATAGATAGACAGTTAAGTGTTGGATAGCGGAGGTATAAAATTTACTATTCCCACTCTAGTCAGTGCATCAATAGGGAAAGTGTTGGACTGCAGAGGGGTAACATTTATTATTCTCTCTCCAGTCAGTTCAAAATTAAAAACAAACAAAATATTATCAACAAAATAAAAGAATTTTGAAAAAAAGTAAATAAAAGCAAATATAAATATGTTAAAAATTGAAATACAAATAAATTTATTATTAAAAATAAAAAATAAAAAAACATAAATTAATGTTAAATACATATCACAAATACCTACAAATATTATATTAAATTAAATTAAAAAATAATTTTCAAACAAATAAATATTTATATTTAGAAATTATTTAACAAAAAGATTAATTATTACATGAATGTAGTCTTTTTACTTCCTACCATATAACATCACACAACTCACAACCCACATCGAAAATAAAAAATAATTATTTGCATAATTAACATAATTAATTATAAATTAAACAAATATTATTTAAAAAACAAATTAAAACACATAACATTTAATTAACTTCCCACCCTTTACACCTATAATCCTCACAACCCACACCTAAAATTAAACTGTAAAAAAATTAATGACACAATTAAAATATTTTTCAATTAAATAACGAATTGTATTTAACAACTAATTATAAAGTAAGTAAAATTTATTTACTCCCCACCCTTCACCCCTATAAACCCAAACCCCAAACAAAAAAAATAATTAAACAATTACCCTAATTAATTATCAATTAATTAATTAATATTAATTATCAACTAATTAATAATTAATTAAAAATAAATTGCTTTCCACCTTTTTCCCCTAAAAATCCCACAACCTGAAACTAAAATTAATTACACAATTTCCATATTTAATTGTCAATTAATTAATATTAATTAAAAATAAATGTCTTCCCGCCCTTTACCCCTATAAACCCCACAACCCACACATAAAATGTACCCAATTTTTTTAAAATACAATTATCATTATAAAATCTTAATTAAATAACTATTAATAAACAAAAAATATTCATAAATTTATTAGAACTAAGGGGCTCATTACGATGGCGGGCGGAAGCACCATCGCCGTGCTGGCGGATGCAAAAAGCACCAGTTACCGCCGGCACGCAGCAGTCCACACGCCCGTCCAATTACGATGCGAAAAGTAGGCCAAACACCGCCGGCAAGCCAGCAACACCGTCCGCCATCAAAGTGCGCCCGTACACGTAGCGGCACAGCCCAACTGACACACACCGTCCGACGAAACACGTCCCGCCCGGCGCATAAATTACGATGCCGCAAACAAACGGCTCCCACGGCCAAGAGATACCGTACAACAAACCGAAGCGGTAACACGGATGCCGAGCACGGACAACGAAGAAGCGGCTCCCCGAGCATGAATCCAGCACTGCAGGCCCTCCCCATGCTCCTGCTGATGCACCACCAAGGACGCAACGTACTGCGGAGACGCAGGTAGGCACACACACAACAAGTGCACGCAAACAGCGCACACAGTGCAAGGGCGGAAAAGCGGACAACCCCCACCAGCGCGTGTACACAACACATCCACCATTGCATCCACATATGACACACAGGCCAAATCGTAACATCGTGGAACACATGTGTACACACCACCTGGGACTAGGAACCAACCACCCCGTCACGGCCCCAAAGCGCCGATGACGCCGCCACACATGCGCACAACGCAGAGGCCAACCGCAGCGCCATGCATGCGTCGCACACAGACACAGGGACACAACCAAGCAGCACACACATCAGCCCCACCCCGAACGCACATGACACGTGACAGGCCTGCCACAGACATGTCCCCAACGCCCAATTCACGGACAACACCCAACGCCACACAACCGACGCACACATGTCAGTGAAGACACGCAACAGCAGGACACACCCCAGTGTAACAAACATGGCGAAGCACACAGCGGCGTCAACACCAACTAGGAGAAGCAGGGCCCCTTCGGGAAGAGGAACGCCAGTACCACACTGAAACACCCATACCACCCTGCACATATGAACAAGACATATAAAACGGAACACCAAAGAGCCCGGGGACCGACAACAGGTGGCCCAAGAATAACATTCACACACAAGGCCCAACGCAGAGCGGAAAGGCAGCCTGCCGCCCACACAAGGGAGAGCAGACAGCACTGAATGACCTTCCATTCCAACTCCGAAACCACAGCCCTACGACAGAAGCCGGTGAATACAGCCATTGTCCAAGAATAGACCAACACAGGCATGCCGAGGAGACCGACCACAGGGCAGATAGCGCATATCACAGAAGCACACAACGGACGGGAAAGAAAGAAGAAAACACTCCCCCATGTCGGCCACATGCAAGTTAATTGGAAGGAGTCACACATCACTGACCTTGAACTGTCTGAGAAGCATGTGGGAAGAGGGCCCGTGTCCTCCAAACAAGCAAACAGAACACAAGTCCTGTCTCCCTACGACTACACAGAGCTCACAGCAACCTCGGAGCGTGCACATTGCAGACTGCACACACAGCCGGAGCACGCCACCACAACGCACCGCTGGGAAATGGCAACCGCAACACACCTACCCAACTACGCCGAACAGCTCAAGCTGTACAAAACCAACCTGTTCCATACATTGGGATGCGATCTCCTGTCCCTGCTGAACGTAAGTTACCGACTGACTTACCGCATCACATTGTTCAGCTGCGTCATGCCCGTCTTCTACTGTCGGAGGTGTCCATACCAGCATCCCGTCGAGATATACCTCTCCAACCCGGCATGTCTGAAGGCGGACCTGCTACCACTACTCCTCCCTCTGGACGCACACGACAGGGCCTGCTCTGCCTATGGGGGCATGGCGTATGTGGCCAACATCGCACCCGCACTGAAATGGGACCACTGTGCCTCCACACGACGGATCATCGAGAACAGCTACATCGAATGTCACCCAGCATGCCCCATCATGGTCCTCCAAGGGACAACTTACGAACAACACCTTGACAGCCACCATCCGCTACATTGGCTGGCAAACATGTACACCACCAATGACATGGAAGCCCTGCTGGACGGCATCGCATACCTGACAACCTGTCAATTCGTCGGACCACAACGCAGGTTCCCCGAGTGACCTATGATGTCCAACCCCGCACCCATGCTTAGCTTCCGCACGGACTGGCCAGTCACCACCACAACAGCCATACCAAACGACCGGCAACTGTAACCACACCATCAACGACATCGCCATGACATCGGATATGACCGGGACATGCACACTGTTCCCCATCACATCCAGGAACACCGCATGCATCGTGGGAGGCAGTGGCATGGGCTCTGTGTATCGCACCCACATGGACGGAACTGCACGAACAACCAGGACACGACATGGATCCAGCGCCCATGGACACACACACCGCTCAGTGGACATGAATAGGTCGCCTGGAGTCTGTGGGTGCTGCACCCCTCCCACCCCCGCCCGGGAATCCCATACCAGGACCTTTGCATGGACGACAAGTGCATACAGCAACAACACGACCCCAGTGACTGTGACATGTCCAGTAACCACCACAGTGCAACAACAAGTGGCACGCCGCTGCATGCACGCAAGCACATGCCCTGATGTCATCTCACATGCACGCGTGCATGAGGAACAACCGCAGCAAACCTGTCACATGGAACTGAGATGGACTGTGCCCATGATGCCAAGCGGTCTGGTAGGCTACATGTATACCGTCTGTGTCAAAGTCCGCAGCTCCGCAGCTATACGTAAATGTACATTAGCACAGCCTTGGCCAAGCAGATGTCACTCTGAAGCCCACATCCCACATGCAACAGCCAATCACATGTAACCCCACACCCTATCCCATTTGCAATCATGCTCAGTATATCCTCAACATGTATTCCGCTGCCAGTAGTGTCCACTATACTGCATCACAGAGGACAGAAGACTCAATATAATGTTTGAAACCAAAACTGTCTCCGCTGACTCATTTCACAAGTACGAATGAGAGAGGATGAGAGTATGTGAAGTACACGGCAGTCGTGACATGACCATGTAGTCCACTGGTATTGGATGTCAACGCAAATGAGTAGCACTACTGTGGAAGACACACATGTGTCGTGTGAAGTCGTATGGACGCAGTGCTCAGGTGGGTGGGTGCGACGGGTAGATGCGCACATGCCAAGTTGGAGCACGCCGTGTTGGGAGGGGTCATGAACAGTACACCACCGCTTCCCTGGGCATTGTGAGAGGACACCTGTCGGGGGAGTGAACACGTGTGTGCACAGCAGCCGGGCACACGTACAAAGCGGTACCAGGTGCACCTCAGCCCACCCTCTGTGGACAAGCTGGATCCTGTTGTGCGCCCGCCATGCCCCTTGACAAGGCACACACAGCCCCAGTCGACCAGGTGTAACCCCAACATAGTCAATCCGCACAGGCGATACAGGGCACGGGATGGCAGTGGAGCATGGTGTGTGAGAGGTCTCCTCGCGCTCCTCCTGGTCATATCACGCAGGCAATAGAACCTCAACGTCTAGCATGGCACAAGTCAGATGGAAGTGTAGGGGGACGCACCACAGCA
The DNA here is from genome assembly GCA_963921515.1 of Calotriton arnoldi. Classification (NCBI taxonomy): domain Eukaryota; kingdom Metazoa; phylum Chordata; class Amphibia; order Caudata; family Salamandridae; genus Calotriton; species Calotriton arnoldi. The sequence goes on from CAWUFW010012249.1 coordinate 554,033, forward strand.
CGAGCAGCACTGACGTCACGGGAGGTGGCTCGCACCATCCCATCCATTGCCCATCATACCAACCACGCCACATGCCATTGCGACTAAGTGCAAGCGCGTGCGCCACCACCCCCGAGCCCTCCCCAGAGAGGTCAAAGAGTGAATGTGTGGGCCATCAGCCACAGACGGACGCGGCCTGGCCGCAAGGGCAGCCACAGCCCCTGGGTGTCGCAGGTGGCGGATCCGGAAGGCGAAGACTGTGATGCATAGTCCATGCAGGCCGGGTCTCCATTTGGGGCACCACGCAGGTGGACGGCGTCCCGCAACACATCATACCCTGAGACAGCCCACTCGTGCAACTGGACCCACACATACACTCCTTGCCCTCTCTGGTGCGAGCTTGGGGCTGCCTGTGCAAGCGCTAGCCTCGCAGGTGAGCATGCATATTGGGGGAGCGAGGGGAGGACATGAGGGCTGGGGCGAAGATGACTGTATCACTGTCAGTTAGTACAAGGGATGACCCAGATGTGGAAAGGAAGAGACGTGTCCCGTGTGTACTGCAACTAGTCGCCAATCCAACTACCCCCCATGTCCGGAATGTAAGCCCGCACCTAGGCCCGCCCATCCGCCACATCGAACATACCACCAGCACGACAACCTTCCCATTTGAAACACTGACTGGGGGTGGCGACCAGTGTACAATCATGTGTAGCCTACCCACGCGTACATGTGGGCCCTCCATGATCCATGTCACCTGCGGCAAAGTCATGACATGCGCAATGAGGGAAGTGAGGAGAGCTGTCCGCC